>VSMD01063936.1:0-95348 GCA_008750895.1 Mirza zaza | reverse complement strand
AAAAAAAAAAAGGCTGATCATTGTGTTGGCAAAGATGTAAAACAACTGGAACTCTCATATGCTGCTAGTGGGAATGTAAAATAGTATACCCACTTTGGAAAACAGTTTGGCAGTTTTGTAAAAGGTTAAATATATATCTACCAGATGATGCAGCCATTCCACTCCGAGGTACTTATTCGAGAAAAATTAAAGCATATATAGACACAAAGTTTATTACCCAAATGCTCATAGCATCTTTATTTGTAAAACTCAAGCACTAGAAACAACCTAAATGTCCATCAGCAAGTTGAATGGATTAAACAAATTGAGGTATACAATGGAGTACTACTTAGCAATAAAAAAGAATGAACTATTGATACACGTAACATACATGAATCTTAAAATAATTATGCTGACTGACATATGCCAGGAAAAAGAGTACACACTAAATGATTCCATCTATATGACATTCTAGAACTGCATTGTCCAATATATTACCTACCTGCCACGTGGCTGTTGAACACTTGATATACGGCTAGTGCAAAAGAATTGACTTTTAAAGTTTATTTAATTTAAATTATTTCAAATTTCAAAATAAAGCAAAGTAAAATATTTTTCCTACTAAACATCTTTATTGTTTTGGTAGAACTGCATTTGCTTTAACCAAATAAGTAAGATATAGCATTATGGTATGTGGGTTGCGTGTACACAATTGTTTCGAGTATCATGTACTAGATGTATGTAACACATCTAGTCAATGTCAATGAGTTGATTCTGTTTGAATACTTATTTATGTGCCATTGCAAAATTGTAATACATATAGTTGAATATTTTATATAGACAGCACTATAGTGATACCTATGTAAATTGTAATTGGTAAGAAAGTTGAGGCCGGGCGCGGTAGCTCACGCCTGTAATCCTAGCTCTCTGGGAGGCCAAGGTGGGCGGATCGTTTGAGCTCAGGAGTTCGAGACCAGCCTGAGCAAGAGCGAGACCCCATCTCTACTATCAATAGAAAGAAATTAATTGGCCAACTAATATATATACAAAAAAAATTAGCCAGGCATGGTGGCACATGCCTGTAGTCCCAGCTACTTGGGAGGCTGAGGCAGCAGGATTGCTTGAGCCCAGGAGTTTGAGGTTGCTGTGAGCTAGGCTGATGCCACGGCACTCACTCTAGCCTGGGCAATAAAGTGAGACTCTGTCTCAAAAAAAAAAGAAAAGAAAGTTGAAATACTCTTACTTTCATTATGATTTAATTTATGCCTTTTTCCAGATGAAAAATAAGTACAGACAGAATATAAAATTTAAAACAAAGGCATAATACTGATGCAGAACCAAGTGGAGATACAGGAGCTAGTGCATGATTATAACAGAAAAAGGAAAAAAAAGACTGAAAGAAGGTATATTGCAAATTCCATGACGAGTCATGATTTGGCTGCAGTAGAGATAAACAAAATAAAATCTGTTTGTTTTGTGTAAATGTTTTTCAATAATAATAAATTTGATTAAAAGTTTCCTCTTGGCTGGGTGCAGTGGCTCACGCCTGTAATCTTAACAATTTGGGAGGCCAAGACAGGAGGATCATTTGAGGTCAGGGGTTCAAGACCAGCCTGAGGAAGAACGAGACCCTGTCTCTACAAAAAAATAAATAGAAAAATTAGCCGGTGTCATGGTGCCAATAGTCCCAGCTACTCAGGAGGCTGAGGCAGGAGGAGGATTGCTTGAGCCCAGGAGTTTGAGGTTGCAGTGAATTATGATGATGCCACTGCACTCTAGCCCTGGCAATAGAGTAAGACTCTGTCTCAAAAGAAAAAAAATTTTTTTTCTCTCAATAATCAAAAATGACATGGCAAAATTAGTCAACTGAAATCAGAGTTTTAAAAAATTTTGTAAACAATTCATACCAGGATCTGAGCTTGTAACTTTGGCCCACTATAAAAATAACTTAAATTCTTATACAAAAAGAAAATGATTTTTAGCTAGAAATATACTAAAAACATTATTATTTTAGTTATGGAAAAATTTTAAGAAGATTATAAGGAAAAATTTAAAAATACATTTTAATAAAAGTAAAGATCTTCAATTAAGCCACTAAAAACTTGCCCATAGAATACAAGACTTACCAATATCAAAGATCAATTAATTCACAATTTGAAATATTACAAGTATACTTCTGTTTAGCTTTAGATGAACAATTAATATTTTTGGCAAATTTTGTCTCAAAGAACTTCCAAATTTACCCAAAAAATGTCAATTTGTAGCCAAAAAATTTCCCTCATTATGGATATATTTTTTAATCTTTCACATCTGAAAAAGAAATTTTTCAGTCAGACCTGAAAAAACTAGTTTATGTCACAAGAGAAATAGAAGACAATGGATTTAATGATCTTGTGTTCTTTGCTAAAGCTTGTCGGTTGAATCATAGAAGAGCTTTACAAAGACTTACTGTGTTCTTAACTCCCATTCAAGATTTTCTTACAATGAAAGAGATGTTTGCCAAATATTCAAGATCAAAGACAAATAAATGACAGTGTGATTTAGGTTTTCTCACCAATATCACACAGCACATGAACATGCTAAATTTGAAGCCGCAAGGAAAGGAAAAGCTTATTTATTTCTTAGACGTTCAGGTTTGAAAATTTATTTATATTGAAATTAAAACTTTTCATATAATAAACAATAATTATTATATACAGTTTTCTAATATAAATCAACATAAAGAAGAATTTAATTATACACAGCAGAGTTACATAAATTGGCTAAAAAGCTTATAAGAAACTTTTGAAGAATTCTTTGTTGATATTGACACATTTAACATTGCTTTTCAATTTATGCAATGACTCTTTGAATTTTATATTAATAATACTGAGTTGACCCAAGAATTAGTGAATTTACTGAACTTGGACAGAAGTAGTTTAAAACTGATTGGTTTTGTTTCAAAGTCAAATCAATTCTTCTATGAAAGATGAACCAGTCTTACTGATTTGGATAAGAATATTAAGCAAAAAGGATTGCTTGGTATTTAATTCAGTTATTGAAAGACCTTTAAGTAAGTTTGGAACAATTTGAGAATGTAAATCTACCGTTTAAACTATCTCATAAAATCTAAACAGAGGTAAAATATCCCTGATGACAATGTAGTTTTTGAATTGAGATGTGCTTTAAGCATAAACTGTAGAACATTTTGAAGAGTTGGTGTATGAAAAGGAAAGCAAAATATCTCCTTTGGAACTCTTTATGTTGATTACCTGTTCAAATACTGTTTTGGATATAATAGTATAAATACATTATTAAAGTTAATTTTATCTTGCTTCTTAATGTGCCTACTCAAAATTTAAAATTACATATGAGAGTTTCATTATATTTCTACTGGCCAGCAATACTTTAGAAAATGCAAACTAATTCATAGTGACAGACGGCAGATCAATTGTTCCCTGAAGAAGGGAGATGAGGGAGACAGGTAGACTACAAGGAAGATTTGGGGTATGATGTCCAGCATCTTGCTTGTGATGATGGTTTCACAGGTGTGTGCATGTGAAACCCTTATCAAACTATATATTTAAAATA
This sequence comes from Mirza zaza, assembly GCA_008750895.1. Classification (NCBI taxonomy): domain Eukaryota; kingdom Metazoa; phylum Chordata; class Mammalia; order Primates; family Cheirogaleidae; genus Mirza; species Mirza zaza. The sequence goes on along the minus strand of VSMD01063936.1, from coordinate 91,799 downwards.
TGTGTGGTTTATTGTATTTCAACTACATCTCAACAAAGCTGTAATTTTTAAAAGGCACCGTTTAGAAAAGGAAAAGATAAGACATAGAATGGAAAAAAAACTTTAAAACATCTATATATAACAATTAACTTTTCCAACTTAATAATAGGAAGGAAAACCATCTAACTTAAAAGACTGATAAAAATACTTGAAAGGACACTTCTCAGAGGAAGCCATATAAGTGGCAGATAAAGCACATGAAAACATGCTCAATATCAGTAGTCCTTAGTGAAATACACATTAAAACCGTAGTGCACTATCACTACACAGCTATTAAAATGGTTTTAAAAGTTTTTAACTAATCATACCAACAATTTGACAGAATATGGAACAACTAGAACCCTCACACATTGTTGGTGGAAATATAAATGGTACTGCCACACTGGAAAACAATTTGACAGTTTCCTACTGAATTAAACAAATAGTTACCATGCAATCCAGCGATCTCATTCCTGGGTATGTATGCAAGAGAAATGAAAGCATATGCCCACACATAGCTCCATGTACAAATGAATATAGCAACTTTATTATAGTAGCTTGAAACTGGAAAGAACCCAAATGTTCACTCAAAAGTGAATTAATTTAAAAAGTGTGGTATATCCATACAATGGAATACTACTATAAAAAGAAACAAATTACTCATCTATGCAATTACACCAATGACTCTTAGAAACACTATGCTACTTACTGTTAGAGTGCGATCAGTAAAAATTGCAGAATACGAAACTCCAAAATTCCACTTTTCTATGAAAGCAACCAAAAAGAAAATGGTAAAAACGATCAGAATCCATTTTTTTTACAACTCTGGAAATTACCCAAAGGCTTACAGCAATCGAAGATCACTTATTCAAGGAAAACAGCTGAAGCTCAGTAAGAACAGCAAGATTTGTGGTGTTCTAACTTACCCCAATCCTGTCTCTTCTATTCCCCAGCTTAGTGGTGGCTTTGACAATAACAGCCCACATTCCCGGTACTCTGGAGGGAGCAGAATGGGCTCATTCACCAATAAATGTAATCATTTGTTTTGACCCATCTAGTGGTTCCCTTCTAAGATCAGCTGGAAAGGCTTGTCTTTGTTTTGCCTGACTCAGAGCTGGCCCAGTGCTAGAGTCACTGCTCGGGGGTAAAGGGTGGAGGTGTTTATCAAAAACTTTTACAGGCCAATGTTTTAGTCACTGTTGCTTGAGGCATTGGATAACAGCTGGAGCAAACAATAGTCTAACCAAAAAGCTTGATAGGAAAGGCTGGAGAAGGAGGTGTCCATAAGGGATTTCAAAGTTCTAACATATTCTGGAAATCCAAAAGGCAAATGCAAATGCTCACTCAGGGCCATTTGCATGCTGAGGGAAGATCCAAGAAAGCCCTAAGCTCTCATCTCTGGCTTTCAGGCTCTGCGTGAGCAGGAAGCGAAGGCTAATACAGAGTTACAAACCACCAGGCTGAGTGGTACAGGTGTGTCCCACATACACACACAGCTCCTCAGCAAAGACTGGGAGACTTTTTTCGTTCCAGAAAGGCTCAAGGATATTTCTGTCCAACCACTAGTTGGCCGCCTAAGCTAATGGAACAGGGACTTCAGTAACCATGCATGACAAAGAATACAGAATTTACAGAAATAGTTCAGAAAAGTCACTGAACAAACAAACAAGAATGAGCACAATATGCAGAAACAATGGCAAAGCCTGAGGATGAGGGGAAAGGCTTATTACCAGAGTTGTATATTATAATATTCAAAATGTCTACTTTTCAACAAAAGATGATAAGGTATATTAAAAAATAAGAAAGTATGGCCCATACATGGCTGGAGAGGGGGCAGTGGGTGGCAATCAATAGAAACTATCCCTGAGGAAGCCCAGACATTAGATTTTCTAGACAGATTTTAAATCAATTTAAATTTAAATATGCTCAAAGAGCTAAAGGAAACTAGGTCTAAAGAACTAAAGGCAAACAGGAGAATAATATTTCACCAAATAGAGAATATCAATAAAGAGATTAAAATCATACAAAGGAACCAAATAGAAGTTCTGGAATGGAAAATACACTAATTGAAATGAAAAATTCACTAGAGGGGCTCCACAGATTTAAGCAAGCAGATGAAAAAAAATTAGCACACTTAAAGATGGGTCAATTGAAATTATTGAGTTAGAGGAACAGAGAAAATGAGAAAGAATGAAGAAAAATGAACACAGCCTCAGAGACCTGTGGAATGCCATCAAGCTTTCTCAACAAATGCATAATGACTGTCTCAGAAGGACAAGGGAGAGAGCAAAGGGAAGAGAAAATATTTGAAGAAATTGTGGCCAAATTTGATGAAAATATAATCTATACATTCAATAAATTCAACAAACTCTGGCTAGGATAAATTTAAATGGACACACAGCTAGAGACATCATAATCAGATTGTCAGAAGACAAGAAAAAAATCTTGAAAGTAGCAAGAGAACAGCAGCTCATCACATACAACACATCCCTAATAAGATTAATTATTGATTTCTCATCAGAAACCATGGAGGCCAGAGGAAGTAGAATGGTATATTCAAAGAGCTGCAAGGAAAAAAAAATCAACCAAGAATGCTATATCTGACAAAACTATCCTTCAAAAATGAAGGAAAAGTCAAGACATTACCAGATAAATAAAAACTGAGAGAGTTTGTTGCTAGTAGACCTGCCCTACAACAAATGCTAAAGGGAGTCCTTTGAGTTGAAATGAAATAACAGTCCTTTGAGTTGAAATGAAATAACATTAAATGAATAATGAAATAATGAACTAACCAGTTACTTGCATTCATATGAAAAAATAAAGAACACCTGGAATAATAATCACATAGTTAAATATAAAAGACAGTATAAATGTTCTTTTCTTCTATATGATTCCAAAGACAATAGTACAAAGCAATGATTATAAATCTATGTTGATGGGCACACAATGTATAAAGATATAATTTGAACAAGAACAGCATAGGGGGCTAATGAAGCTATATAGAAGCAAAGTTTTATATGCTATTGAAATTAAGTTGTGATTAATCCAAACTAGATTTTTATAAGATAAGATGTTAATTATAATCTCTAGGGCAGATGCAAATAACTAAAAATATATATAGTAAAAGTAACAATGAGGAATTTAAAATGGTACACTAGAAAATACCTGTAAAATCCCCAAAAAAAGGCTATAATGGAAGAACTGAGGAACAAAAAGACAAATGACATATAGACTGGAAGAAGCAAGTCCTTCCTTACTAGTAATTACATTAAATTAAATGGGTTAAACTCACCAATTAAAAGGCATAGATTGGCAGAATGGATTAAAAAACACAAATAGGTTAAAAGGATGGAAAAATACTCCATGCAAACAGTAACCAAAGAGAGTTGAAGTGGTTATACTAATATCATATAAAATAGACTGTAAGGAAAAAGAAACATTACTAGAGACAAATAAGGACATTACAGAATGATAATAGGGTCAATCCTTCAAGAAGATATAACGATTATAAGCATATATGCACCTGAAAACAGAGCCTCAAAGTACATGAAACAAAAACTGAAGTAATTGGAGAGAAAAATAAACAATCCAACAACAATATTTAGTCATTTCAAGACTCCATTTTTTTTTTTTGAGACAAAGTCTTGCTCTTTCACCCTGACTAGAGTACAGTGGCATCATCATAGCTCACTGCAGCCTCTAACTCCTGGGCTCAAATTGAAATCATACAAAGTATGTTTTCTGCCCTCAATAGAATGAAATTAGAAATTAATAACAGAAGAATGTTTGGAAAATTCACAAATATGTGGAAATTAAACAACACACTTCTAAATAAGCACTAGGTCATAGAAGAAATCACACAGCTAATTAGAAAATATTTTGATATAAATAAAAGCAAAAACACAACATACCAAAATTTATGGGCTAGAGTGAAAGCAGGGCCCAGAGTGAAATGTATAGCTACAAATACTTAGATTTAAAATCAATAACCTAATAGTCCACCTTAAAAACTAGAAAAAAATTAGCAAAATAAGCTCAAAGTAAGCAGGAAGAAGGAAACAATAAAGATTAAAGTATAAATAAATGAAAGAGGATAGAAAAACATTAAAGAAAATTGATAAAACCAAAAGTTGGTTCTTTGAAAGAAATCAATAAAACTGACAAACCTTTAGCTAAACTGATTAAATAAAAAAGAGAAAACTCAAATTATTGAACTTAGGTATGAAAGAGGGGACATTACTACAGGCTTTCCAGACACATAAAGAATTATGATGGAATATTATACCATGCCAACAAACAAAATAACCTAGATGAAATGGAAAAATGCGTAGAAACGCACAAACTACTAAAAGTGACTGGAAAAGAAAAAGAAAGTCTGAAACCGCCTATCACAATTAAAGAGATTGAGTTAGGAGTCAAAAAAATTCCAACAAAGAAAAGCCCAAAAGAAGATGGCTACACTGGTGAATTCTACCAACCATTTAAAGAAGAAGTGATACCAATTTTTCTTAAACTTCCCCCCTAAAAAGAAGAGGAGGCCAGGCTCAGTGACTCATTCCTGTAATCCTAGCACTCTGGGAAGCCAAGGCAAGAGGATCACTTGAGTTTAGGAGTTCAAGACCAGCCTGAGCAAGAGCAAGACCCTGTCTCTACTAAAAAAATAGAAAAAAAATTAGCTAAAAGTAGAAAAAATTAGCCAGGCATGGTGGTGCACGCCTGCAGTCCCAGCTACTCGGGAAGCTGAGGCAGAAGGATCGCTTGAGCCCAGGAGTTTGAGGTTGCTGTGAGCTAGGCTGATGCCATGGCACTCTAGCCAGGACAACAGAGCAAGAATCTGTCTCAAAAGAAAAAAAAAGAAGAAGAAGAAGAAGAAGAGAGGATATTTCTTAAATTTATGAAGCCAGTATTCCCTGGTACCAAAACTAGACACAAATATCACAAGCAAAAAAAATACAGAGCCATATTCCTTATGAATGTAGGTACAAAATCCTCAATAAAATGGTCAAAAACCTAATCCAGCAGCATCTAAAAATGATACACACCATGACCAAGTGGTATTTACCCTGGAAACGCAAGCTTAGTTCAACATATGAAAATCAATCAATGTAATACACCATATTAACAGAATAAAGGGGAAAAAACAAATGATAATCTCAATTGATACGGATAAAGAATTTAACAAAATCCAAAGCCCTTTCCTAATAAAAACACTCAGCAAACTAGGAATAGAAGGGAACTTTCTGGATCTGATGAAGGCCATCTATGAAAAACCCACAGGGTTTTCGTATTTCATTATAAAAGACTGAAAACTTTTCCCCCAAGATCAGGAACAAGGCAAGAACATCTACCCCCACTTCTATTTAACACTGTATCGGAGGTTCTAGGCAGGAACTTATTAAACAAGAAAAAGATATAAAGGCACCCTGATTGGAAAAGAAGTAAAGCTATATCTATTTGCAGATAACATGATGTTATATGAAACAATAACAGAAAAACCAGCTTAGCAAAGTTGCAGGATACAAAGTCAATACATTTTTTAAAAAGTTGTTTTTCTATACACTAACAATAAACTACCTCAAAATGAAATTTTAAAAACATTATTTGAGCCAGGTGTGGTAGCTCACAACTATAATCCTAGCACTTTGGTAAGCTAAAGCAGGAAGATTGTGTAAGGCCAGGAGTCTGAGACCAGCCTAAGCAATATAGCAAGACTCCGCGTCTCCACAAAACATAGAAACAAAAGAGCCAGGTGGGGTGGCTCGTGCCTGTAGTCCCACCTGCTCGGGAAGCTGAGGCAGGAGGACCGCTTGAGCCCAGGAGTTTGACGTTACAGTGAACTATGATGATGCTACTTCACTCTAGCCCAGGCAACAGAGTAAGACCCTGTCTCGAAAAACAAAAATTATTTATAATAGCATCAGAAAAAAAATAAAATTGTTAGAAATAAGTTGAACAAAAAAGTGCAAGACTGGTACCCCAAAGTTTAAAACATTGCTGAAAGAAAGATTTATATGAGTAGGAAACTATCCTTGTTCATGGATGGGAAGACTTAATACTGTAAGATGGCAATACGCCCCAAATGGCTTTACACATTCAATGCAATTCCTATAAAAAGTCCAACTGCCTTTTTTATAGTTAGACAAACTGATCCTAAGATTCAAATGGAAATGCAATGAATCTCAAATAGCCAAAATAATATTGAAAAAGAAGAATAAAATTGAAGGATTCATGCTTCTTAATTTCAAAATTTCTTGCAAAGCTACAGTAGTTAAGACCTTGAGTCACTGCTGTAAGGACATAGACCAATGTAATAGAATTCAAAGTCCAGAAATAAACCCATACATTTATGGTCAGTTGGTTTTTGGCAAGGATGCCAAGGCCATTCAATAGGCTGGGACAAATAGATACACGCATGCAAAAGAGTGAGCCTGGAGCTTTACCTCACACCATACACCTTTACCTGATACTACAATTCGAAATGGATCAACGATGTAAATGTGAGAGCTAAAACTATAAAATAAAATAAAATTCTTAAGAGGAAACAAAGGGAGTAAATTTGCAGGACCTTAGATTAGGTAATTGTTTCTTAGCTATGACACCTGAAATTCAAGCACCCAAATAAAAATAGATAAATTGGACTATTAAATCGAAAACTTTATGCACCAAAGGACAGTATCAAGAAAGTGAAAAAAATAACCCCCAGGATGGGAGAAAATACTTGCAAATCATATATATGATGAGTCTGGGATCCAGAATACATAACAAACACTACTCAATTAAAAAACAACAGATAACCCAATTTTAAAATGGGCAAATGATTTGAATAGACGTTTCTCCAAATAAGATACACACATGGCCAGTAAGCACATGAGAAGACAGATGCTCAACAACATCAGTCACCAGGGAAATGCAAATTGAAACCACAACGAAATACTGTTAATACTTCAACCAACTAGGATGATTACACTCAAGAAGACGGACAATGACAAGTATGGCTGAGGGTGTGGAAAATGGGAACTTCATACATGGCTGGTGGGAATGTGAAAGGGCACAGCCAAGGCGACAAAGTTTGACAGTTTCTCAAAGAGCCAAACATGGAATTGCCCTATGACCCAGCAATTCCACTCCTAGGTATATACCCAAGAGAACTGAAAACACATGTTCACGAAAAAACTCGTCCATGAATGTTCACAGCAGCATTACTCACGATAGCCAAAGGGGGAAGCCACCCAAATGTGACCAACTGATGAACGGATAATCCAATGATGGTATAGCCATACAATGGAATATTGTTTGGCTATAAAGAGGAATGAAATTTTGATACATTCTGCAATATGGATGAGTCTCAAAAACATTATACTAAGTGATAAAAGCTAGACACAAAAGGTCACATACTATGTAATTCTATTACTATGAAATCTCCACAATAGGCAAATTTGTAGGGACAGAAAGTAGGTTAGTGGTTGCCGGAAGTAAGAAAATGAAATGCTGTGGAATGACTGTTGAAGGCAACGGTCCTCCAACTTTTTAAACAGGGGGCCAGTTCACTGTCTGTCACACCGTTGGAGGGACCGATGGAGGCCGGACTATAAAACAGAAGTAAGTCTGTTGTTTAAGCCGCCTAGCCTACGGTATTTCGTTACGGCAACCCCAGCGGACTAAGGCAATCGGGCTGTGGGTAACAGAAGTATATGCATTTGTCCAAACTCATCAAATTACATACTTTAAATTTGTGCATCTTACTGTATTAAATTCTGCCTTAAGGCACTGTAAAGAAATATTGAACTCTAGTTGTACATTTGCCTGTTACAGCTGTGTGGGTTACCAACTCTGAAACTATTCTCTTGTATTCTAGGTTTGAGCAAATGAATAAAAAACAGAAGCCGGGTATGGTGGTTCATGCCTGTAATTCCAGCACTTTGTGAGGCCAAGGAGGGAGATCACTTGAGGCTAGGAGTTCAAGACAAGCCTAGGCAATGTAGCAAGACCCCCGTCTCTAAAAAAATAATAATCAAAATAATTAACTGGGCCTGGTGTTTTGTGTCTATAGTCCCTGTTACTTGGGAGACTGTGGCAGGCTGCTTGAGCCCAGGAGTTCCAGGCTGCAGTAAGCTAAGATCATGCCACTGCACTCCAGCCTGTGTGACACAGAGAGACCCTGTCTCTAAAAAATAAAAATTAAAAGAATGGGAGCCCCATTTTCCATTGTACATGGAAGTATACGAGATTATTGGATTGGGATTGGATGTTCCAACACTACCTTATAGGGGTGTGTATATAGAGGCAGAGAATATGATATGGGGCGAAATCTAAACAAGTGGTGAATCTAGGTTTAAAAAAATTACAAGGGAGTTCATTGTACTATTCTTGCAACTTTTTTGTTGGTTTAAAATTTCTAAATAAAATGTTTCGAGAAACAAAAATTTAAAAAAATAAACGAATTGGCAAAGCCAGCTTAGAGGGATGCAGAGATGTTTTGGGGAGTTACCCACCCAAGGATGCTTAGGAACGGAAGCCCACTTTACACACGCAGGCATGCGAGTGTGCGCGCGTGTGCACACACACACACACTCTTATCCCATCCAGAATCCAGAAGGAATGCCACGTGGATTTTCCCATTTGGAAGAGGCAGCAGTGGCCTGGCAGGAAGAAAAGAGGCCAGGCCGAGAGCCAGGATACCTGGGCCCCCGCTCCAGCTTTCCCGCAGCCTATTGAGGACAGCCCCAGCGCTCTGGCCCCCACGGTCCTGTCCACACCACGCGGTGGCCAAGATCTCCAGCCACTCTGTTTTCACCACTCCGCATGGTCCCAAAGCCAGAATGGGGCTCGCCAGCAGCTCAAAGACCCGCTGCAGCCCCCCAGGGGTTTCCACTTTCCAAGAATTAATCTCTCCGCCTGCACTGGCCGCCTCTTGGACCGTCAGCTCTCAGCACTCTGCCTGCCTTGTCCCACGGCCAGCCTCAAGCTCGTGATGTGATTTTCCAGCCTGAGGCATCTCCTTACTCTGGGAGTCTCCAGTTCCCACTCTTCCCGGCCGCAGTCTGAGACAACCTCTGCCCCCAGCCCCGAAACGTGCGGCAGCGGCAGCAGCACAGGATCTACTCTGCCCAGACCTCCAGGGTGGTGGCCACAGAGCGAGGTGTGACTTCAGGACACAGCAGCCCCGATGCTTCCTGGACTGACTCGGGCAGACAGGTCCCACCTGCCCACACCCGACTGTCTACACTGGCATCATGGAGGCCTCCCCTGTGGGCCAGCTTTCCCAGGGCAGAGAGAACATTCCTTCATTCATTCAGCGCCTTCCCATTGAGAGCTCTGAGTCGGGGTGAGCACACACAGAACCAGAGAGCTTACAGTCCAAACAGACGGGAATGAATCATTGTGCATGGGGACCAGTCCCACAGGAGAGGAAGTAGGGGACACTAGCATTTCCTAGGCCGAAGGAGAGGAGAAAGGAGTTTCAGCCAATGGGAACAGGAAGTGCAAAGGCCCTGAGGCCACATCAGGCTCGGAGAAGGGAAAGACATCAGTATGGTGGTCAGCAGGGGCCAGTGTGCGGAGCCCCCGCAGGCCGAGACAAGGATTAGTTTCCTCCTGGGAAGCACCGCCGGGTTTAAGCATTAAGCAATGATTCATTGCCGTCTGTTTGGACTGTAAGCTCTCCGGGTCTGTGTGTGCTCACTCTGACTCAGAGCTCTCAATGGGAAGGCACTGAATGAATGAAGGAATGTTCTCTCTGCCCTGGGGAGGCTGCAGCCCACAGGGGAGGCCTCTAGGACGCCAGTGTAGACAGTTGGGTGTGGGCAGGTGGGACCAGCAGGTGGGACCCGTCTGCCCGAGTCAGTCCAGGAAGCATCTCTGCGTTGGCCAAGCTGCCCTGACCAGAGCAGAGGGTGCACAGGGGAGGATGGTCTCACCACCCGCGTAGCTGCCTCTAGCCCTTTATAGGGGCCCAGGCCATAGGAGTTGGCTTATGCCTCAGTCTCCCTGCCAAGTACTCCTGTTCTGTGACCTGTCCCCAATGGTACATTGTTTTAAAAAGTACTTTATTAAGATATAATTCATATACCAAAAAACTCACCCATTTAATGTGTCCAATTCAATGGATTTTAGTGTATTCACAGACATGTGCACAGTCTGTGTTAGACCATTTTCATCACCTCAAAATGAAAGCCCAAAGAATTTGGCCCTGGTCCCCCTCCCCCTCCGAGCCTCCACCCGTCCTGAGCAGCCACTAGCCTGCTTCCCGGCACCCTCTGCCTCCCTGTGACGGATGGCGCTGAGTCCTGTCCCAGCCCCAGGTACTGGCTGAGCCCGCTATGCCACCAGCAGGGTTAGGGCCACCTTGAGCCAGCCCTGCCGTAGGCCACCAGCTTTGTCCTCCTGCTTCACATCTGGGACAGCTTCTGTCACCAGCAGCTCCTCCCCCCTACCTGGCCCAGTCCCTCCTTTCAGTTGCAACCGGGGCATGTCTGTTCCTCTACCTGCTGCAGGTGCCCGGTTCTCAGGGCACCTGAGACCTCTCCCGTCTCAACTTAGGGTCTGCCTCTGCCCACCCCTGTCCCAGGGCCAGGTACCAGAAACACTTCAGCCACCCAGCCAAACCCGAGCCTCCTCCCTCCCTCTCTCGGGGGCAGGACTCAGCAGCCTCCATCTTCCCAGGCGCCCCCACCCCCACCCCAGGATCCTCCCAGACACTTCCAGAGGCTGTTGGGGGGTTTCCGCATCTCAGAAGCACAGGTGCCCACCCGCAGGTGGAGACGATGTCACTGTCGTCAGCCCGGCATCTCCTCCCTTGCTTTCAGTAGCAGAACTCTTCCTGCGGAGACCCCCGACTCCCGGTTTGGAGGGCCAGTCCTTCCCTGTCCCCCTCACAGAGGTAGGCATGTGACTTGCCCTGGGCGAGATGCGGGGGGACAGGGAGGGAGAGAGAGTGACAGAGAGACCCAGGAAGTAGAAGGAAGTGCGCCAGGGAATGGTACTTCCGGGATACAAAGCACCACGGTGATTGGTTCAGGGACAGGCACATGACCCCAGCAGGGGCAATCAGTCTTCTCTGAGGTCTGATATGTGACAGCTGGAAGGAAGACGGTCTCCCTCCATGTTGGCAATTTCAGGATAATGCCCAGGGTGGCCACACGCCAGCCCACCCCAGTCGCGGGGAGAGCGCCTCCGAGACGCCCACGCACGCGGGAGTGGCAGAGCCAGACGCTGAAGTGAGAGAAAGCCGGTGACGTCATTTCTGCCCCTGCAACCTGGCCACACCCTTGAACGGCCCACTACCCAGGCCAGTAAATTACCTTTTTTGTTTAATTAAGATGGAGTCGAGGGTCAGTCACTTGTAACCCACGCCAGCCCAGCGGCGCAGGGGAAGGATTCTGACATCAGATGGGGGACTGGCTTAGATGGCCTTCAAGGCCCTTCCAGCCAGGTCCCCGGACACCACCCCATCCCCATCCTCTTCCCGCTCTGCTCTTTCCCCAGCCACCCCATCCGCCCAGCTCCAGTGGCCTTCAACACGCCACTGACGGTGCTGAGGCATGTCCCACACATCGCAAGCCTTGGATCACTTCCGTGTCCCTGCCGTCGATATGCTCTCCCTGCTGACAGCCAGCACAGTGGGCCTGTTTCGAAGGATGGCCCTTGGGCTACTGGCCCAGGCTTCCCTGCACCTGCAGGGTCGGGACACTTTTCCCAGCCCTGGCAGGGGCAGTCCCTGGCCATCTGCTGACGCCTGACTGGCCGCTAGCACAGGAAAAACTCACTGGCCCCAGGTCAGGAAGTGTCACACACACTCCCGAGCGCCTCCTGGGGTCAGACCCCCCAGGAAGCTGCCGAGATCACACTTGGACTTAACTTCCTCCCTTTCCTGTCCTGTGTCCCCCATTCCCTGTTCAGTCTCCCCTGGGAGCTCTTCCTTCATAAACCATTTGCATGAAAATCGGCATCTCAGGGTCTACTTCTGAGAAACTCAACCTCAGACGACTCCCAAGGCTGAATCTGCGGTCTAGACTCTGCTTCGAACCCCGCCTGTATAGACCCAGCTTCCCCTAGACGCATCCCCTGGCTGGCCCTCGTCAGACTCTGTAAGCTCCAAACTGAGACCAGCCTTTTCTGTCCCAAGCCTGATCTTCCTTGTTCCCAACCCACCCCATCTCCTGATCCCAAAATGTGGGGTTGTCCTCAACCACCCTCCCATGGCCCTCCACCTACAGCGTCCAAGCAGTCACCAACTCCTGGAGATTCCGTCTCTTTAAAATTCACGGGGTTCTTTCTCCCTGCCTAGCTGCTTGCTTTAAGGAGCACCCCACAGCCAAACTGCTGGCTACAGAATTCCCGGACTGTCCCCATTGTCTTCAAGATAACAAATCCCTGGGGATCTGACGATGCCTGCTCGGGGCTGGCCTCTGGCTGGCACAGGGCGCCGGGTGGCACAGACGCAGCCCTGCCTGGGCGTGCCGCTCAGGAAACATGCTTCCCAAGGCAGTCCCCTCCCCGCCGCCTGCCGCACCAGGCTGCCCTTTTTCCTTCATTTTCAAAAATGAATTTTCATAATTCAATTATTTAGCATTTTTCTGGCACTCCGTTTTACAATCTGATCGCTGTGCTCTGTCTACCAGTGGGTGTTTATATTTTGACGGTTTCTAACTGGGCTTCGGGCGATCCAGTGCTTCAATTGTTTTCTCATTTTGGCGATCAGATGTGTCCTCTCGTGTCCTCTGGTCATGTCTCTTTGGACCTCCTTTTGGAGCCCTCATGTCTGGCAACCAGCTTCCTGGGTAACTTCAAGAGACCATCTGGATGTCTTTAAACGGGGAGCAGGCAGGAATCACTCCACGGGGTCGGTGCTGCCATCTCCCCCACGTGAGCTCCCTCGGGCCATTTGTGCCCCTGGGGACAGCTCCTGGGCCTGCTTCCACCTTGACACCCTTAACCTTAACCCACTGGGCAGCTACCTGCAGCCACGCCTTGCCGGCTCAACCACCCTGCTCCAGCAAGCAGCAGGACTTTCCCACAGGAAACCTGCATCAAACCAGAAACAGAGAGCAGCAACATGACCAAGGGCTTTTTATAGTTTCCAAAGTGCTTTCACATGCAGGAATCCCATTTGCACCCCATAAGAAGTCTGGGAGGTGGGTGTGATTGTAACCATGCCGCTCGTGAATGAGGACTTGGGGCCGGCACTGGCATGCAGGACGCCTTGTCCATCTCCAGAGACCACGGCGGCAGAGCAAGGGCTCAAACCCAGCCAGACCTTTGGCCTCCGATGCTGCGCTTTCTCTGAAACAGGCAGACACATAACTCCAACCAGGCGTGTGTGGGAAGTGCTGAACCCAACGGAGTCCTGCAGGGACAGACATCCAGGGGGGCCATGGGGTCCAGGGAGTTTCCTGTGGGGGTGGCCCAGGGGAGCAGAGACAACCCAAATGTTCCTTCCTGCCTTCCCTTCCACCTTCCTGCCCTCTCTCTCGTCTGGGCCACCCCTTCCACTCAAGCTGGGAGTCACTGTCACTCTCCCCATTTTACCGACCAGGAAACTGAGGCTCAGAGCTACAAGGACTTGGCTAAGGTCACCTAGGCAGTAGAGGGAACCGAATGGGCCCGAAGCCCCACATAGTGACCATGAGGAGACCACTGGCGGGGCAAGGTGCTGAGCAGGAGGAGTGGGGACAGGGACAGGGCAGAAGGCGGAGGCCTCCCATGCTAGGCTGCAGAGCTCCGGCTTTCTAGATGGGGGCGACCTGCAGGCTGTCTGTCCCCAACACTGACTGCGAGCATGGCTTTGACAGGCAATTGGACAGGGAGTGGGGCTTTGGAGAGACCGGCCAGCATGTGTGGCACAGGCCTGGATGCCCCAGCTCCCACCCACCTGAGAGGAAGGAGCCTCTCTGCCCACTGCAGGGAGCAGGGTCCTGAACCCCTTCGCCTTTCTGTTCTGCTTTGCTTATGGCCGCCACACATGTTGGGGGAAGGGCAGGGAGGGAAGGTTTGTTTCCAATTGGTTTCAGGCGACCAGAGAGAGACGTCTGTTTTTCCAAACCAAAGCCGAGACGGCCCACATTAGGGCTGAGGCGTGAAATCCACTCTAAGAGGTTCCGTGTGTCTCTGGGATGGGGCTGGTCCTCACCACCGCCGTCTCGCATCCGGGCCCTTCTCCTGGACCAGAGAGGAGGTTTATACCCTGCCAAGCTCCCCTGGCCCCAAAGTGGAAGCAGAATGACCCAGGGCAGACCACGGGGCCACAGCTGCCAATCCCACAGTGCTTGACACCTTTGGAGCCAGCTGGAGCCAGCTTGAGCTAGCCACTCCCATCCCCCTCCTCCAGGAAGCCTGCGCTGACCACCACTGCCCACAGGGTCTCACAACACGGCCTCCATGTGGCCTGGGCTCTGAGCAACACCATCACCAGTTTCTGCTTGGTCTGACCCTACATTGCACCTGCCACATTTTAGGACTTTATATCAATCTTCTTTGATTGCACTTTTATCATGCATCATTAATTCTTTCAATTATTTATTCAACAGAGAGTTATGACGTGGTTATTGGGGGCTGGCCCCAGGGGTGTGGGGGTACTGGGAACCAGGAAATGGTTTACAAACGGTCTTGCCCTAGAGTTGCTCTCCGACTGGTGGGGATGCCAGGCAGATAAGCAGACGCTTAAAATTTTAAAAAGTTAAGTGTTGATGCAACAAGGAGAAAGGACCCGGGTTTGGGGGAGGCTTCCCAAAGGGGAGATTCGGGGCCAGGTCTGAGGAGGAACAAGAGTTCCCCAGGTAGACAGAGAGGCAGAAAGGACCACGGTGGGGCCAGAGTAGCAGTGGCGTGGAAGGAGGGAGCAGTATAGGAAGGAAGTACGACAGTAACGATGCTTGTTAGCGTTGTTTGCTCAGCATCTCCTAGGTGCCAGGCACTGCCCTGAACAAACATCTGGTGAGGTGGGTAGGTGGATGCTGTTATTATTAGCTCCATTTCATAGATGTGGAGATAGAGGCACAGAGAGGTTATGCAACTTGCCCAAGGACACACAGCTAGCAAGTGGAGGAGCTAGCTTCAGGCAGTCTGGCTCCAGAGCTGTGCTCTAACCATGATAATAAGGTGCTGTCTGTCTGGGACGTATAACTCTGTTCCTTCCAGAGGGTTGTGGACACATTTCAGCACAAATAAATTAGCATTCCCAATTCCAATGATCAATACCGTCTCCCCCTACCCCAGCGATCTTGTCTCGTTGCTTCCTTGCGAATCTCCCTTCCTCAACAGGAGCACAAGCCCCTAGTAGGGCCTGCCTCTTGGGGCTCCCCACTGGGCTCCCTGTCTGTGACGCATCTGGAGGTGGCCCCAGCCCCAGCAGTACTTGCTGGAGGGAAGGGTTGACTGACGTCCCACCACAGGTCACCTGAGCTGCCAAACACCCGGAGGCTGGCCAAGCGGCGAGCCTGAGTGTGAAATTTTCCAACTCACCTCCCCAGCCCGCTCAGCCCGGCGGCCCCGGGAGAGATGAGCTCACGCAAGGGCTCTCCTGTGTCTCGTGGGCTCTGAACTGCAACCAGCGCCGGAGTCCCTTCCAAATCCCTAACTCGAAAAACCTGCCTGCGAGCCCCAGCCACTGAGCGTGTCCGCCACGCACGATCGGCGCTAAGGAATGGTGCCCGAGGCTGCCTTAGCTGCGGCCCAGGCTCCAAAGCCGGTTTCAAGCGCAGCCTGGCCAAGGCAGACACACCAGGGCCGTCTCTGGGGACCATGAGTGGCGCTCCAGGCCAAGCCAATCAGCCAAGGTGAGGCTGGAGGTCCGGCACCCAGCAAGGAGGCTACGCGATGGAGGAAGAGGCTGAGACCTGGGCTGGGGCAGGGGCCGTGGGCACGAGACAGGAGGGGGCTCCCCAAGACACCAGAGAGGTGCCGTGGGCAGGGCTTGGGTCCTCCATGCGGCCTGGTTGCTGGAGGTGAGAAAAGGGACAGAGTGAAGGAAGCGGGGCCCTGTGTGGCTGGAGGGAGAGTGGAGCAGCAGAGGGAGAGGGTGGCTGGGGACGATGGAGAGGACGGCTGGGAAAGTGCAGATTGTGAGGGACGTGGGGCCACCCAAGCAGAGATGTCACCAGGCAGTGGACTGTTGGGTCACTCACTCTTAGAAGACAAGGCAGGGCTGAATGCAGAGCCGTGGATGCATCTTCACTGGACTGAAGGTCAAAGCCTTGGAAGGACACAGGATGGCCAAGGTGGAGGCCAACCCCAGCGGAGATGGGGCCCAGAAGGGTGTGGGGGGAAGGTCCACCAAGGCCTCGAGAAGAGTCAAAGCAGCAACAAGTGAGTTGAGAGGGCAGGAGTGCCTGGCAGCATGAGGCCAGGGGTCTTGGGAAGTGCGGGGTTCAAGGTTCTGACACCAGCAACCAGTTCTCTGACTCTCTGGACACCAAGCGGGTGTCCAACATCCAATTTAATTCTGACACTAATTACCCAGAGGTAGCACAGACCCTACAGATTAGGGGCTCAGTCCCACAAGACAGACCCCACTTCACATAACAGTGGCAAGTACCTGGCCACCTTCTGACCAACTGGCTAGAAATCAGGGGTTCCCACAGTCTCCTCCTCATTAACTAGAACTCAGGAAAGCACTTTTCATACTTTTACCAGTTTATTATAAAGGGCACAACTTGTGCCTCATGCCTATAGTCCCAGCACTTTGAGAGGCCAAGGCAGGAGGATCACTTGAGGCTAGGCGTCTTAGACCAACCTGGGCAACATAGCAAGACCCTGTCTCTATAAAAAAAATTAAAAATATTAGCCAGGGATAGTGACACATGCCTGTAGTCCCAGCTACGCGGGAGGCTGAGGCAGGAGGACTGCTTGAGCCCAGGAGTTTGAGTTTGCAGCGAGCTATGGTGATGCCACTGCACTCTAGCCCAGGCAACAGGGCAAGACCTTGTCTCAAAAATAAATAAATAAGTAAATAAAATTAAAGGGTCCAACTCAAAAATAGCCAATGGAAGCCGCGCCCAGGGCGAGGCGTGGGGCTGTGCAGGTGCGGGGCCTCTGTGCTCTCGCCAGGTGCGCCACCCCCCCAGCGCCTCCATGTGTTCACCAAAGCCAGGAGCTCCCAAACCCTGTTGTTCAGGTGTTTTTACAGAAGTCTCATTACATAGGCGTGATTGATTAGATAACTGGCCATTGGCGATTGAGCTCAACTTCCAACCCCTCCCTCCTCTCAGAGGTCAGGGGTTGGGGCTAAGAGTTCCAACTCTCTAATCATGCCTTGGCCTTTCTGACGCCCAGCTGCCCTCCTGACGCTCCCTGCACTCCAGCCACCTGCCATCTCCTTAGCATACAAAGAGCCCTCTTACCACTCCAGAGATGCCAAGGGTTTTAGGAGCCGTGTGCCCGGAACCAGGGACAAAGACCAAACAGATATTTCTTATAATGCCACGGGGGCCAAACCAGAGTTCAGGCTGGGTGAACACGGAAGCAAAGCCATTGGGTGTGGAGAGGAGGGTATCTGCCAACAGTGAAATGACCTAGAGAATCCTCTCCCAAACTCATACCAAAGAGAAATAAGTCCAAATATCACATCCACTAAAAGACACGTGCAACAATGTTCGGAGTAGCTCTATTCATTACAGCTGCAAACTGGAAGCAACCCAAGTGCCTATCTATTGGTGAATAGATAAACAAATCATGGTATGTTCATTAAAAAAAAAAAAGGAGCTGAGCTATAGTGGCTCTTGCCTGTAATCCTAGCACTCCAGGAGGCCGAGACGGGTGGATCGCTCAAGGTCAGAAGTTCAAGACCAGCCTGAGCAAGAGTGAGACCCCCATCTCTACTAAAAATAGAAAGAAATTAACTAGACAACTAAAAATATATAGAAAAAATTAGCCGGGCATGGTGGTGCATGCCTGTAGTCCCAGCTACTCGGGAGGCTGAGGCAGGAGGATTGCTTGAGCCCAGGAGTTTGAGGTTGCTGTGAGCTAGCCCGACACCACGGCACTCTAGCCGAGATGACAGAGTGAGACTCTGTCTCAACAACAACAACAACAAAAAGGAATGTGCTTCAGCTCCACACAACAACATGGATGAATCCCAAAACCACGAAGCTGAGCGAACGTGGCCTCCATAAGGTAGCCACTGCGTGATTCCATTTACTAAAACTCTGTGGCAGGCAAAACTGACGTGCAGCTATGGAGGTCAGAATAACCCTTCCCTGGGAGAGCAGGCGTGGCCTCAGCAGGGGCACGAAGGAACCTGAAACGTTTTGTGTCGTCATCTGAGCGGGGCTGTGTGAGTACACACATACGTAAAGCACATCATTTTGCTGTTTGTAAATTTTACCTCAATGAAAACATAAAGTTAAGAGAGACCAAGTGACATAACACAAAATGGTGGAGTAAGGCACTTAAGAAATCAGTTCCTCCTAGCATTTTGGGAGGCCGAGGTGGGAGGATTGCTTACGCTCAGGAGTTCAAGAGAAGCCTGAGCAAGAGTGAGACTCTGTCTCTACAAAAAATAGAAAAATAAGGTGGGCGTGATGGCATGTTCCTGTATTCCCAGCTACTCGGGAGGCCAAGACAAGGAGGATCACTTGAGCCCGGGAGTTTGAGGTTGCTGTGAGCAATGATGCCACTGCACTCCAGCCTGGGTGACAGAGTGAGACTCTCTCTGAAAAAAAAGAGAGAGAGAAATAAAGAAAGAGAGAGAGAGAGAGAGAGAGAGAGAGAGAGAGAGAGAGAGAGAGAGAGAGAGAAAGAAAGAAAGAAAGAAAGAAAGAAAGAAAGAAAGAAAGAAAGAAAGAAAGAAAGAAAGAAAATAAATTAGTTCCTCCACTGAAACAACCATAAATTGACAAAGATTAACTTAATCAACATTTTTGGAACTCTGGAATCTAATCCAAACTTTATAGCATCCAGGGAGCTGCTTAAAGAAGAAAAGAGCAACAGAATTTGGGTAAAGGAAAATTGTGGCATTTTTGCCCACCTGACTACCGTCTTCTATTTCCCAGCATGGCAGTAGCTGTGAGGACAGTGGCCTGTGTTCCCCGTGTGGCTTTCCGGTGCTGGGGATACTATGGGCCTGTGTTCTGACCTGTCTAGGGGCTCCCTGAGGGATGGCACGGAGGCCATAGAGGTCAGCTTTTGTTTTGCCCCCTCCCTCAAGCTGAAATGGGCCACAGGGGCGTCTGTGGAAAGATTTTAAATAGTATGTAGACTGTGCCCTCCTGGGCCAAGAGATGGCAGATGGAATAAGTGGTGGACAGAACCCAAAAGCCTGGCAAGAAAGAGACCTAGAAGGCAGGTATTTGGGGTAATAAAAGCTCAGAAGGTCCATTGTGCATACTGAGAAAAACAGAGTGCATGGTGCATGCTCAGGATGGGACATATGCTCAGCAAATACCTGAAAGGTCCCTAGGGTTCTACTTCTGCTAGCTCTGTGAGCTCCACGCGAGCAGAAGGTGAAGGCTAAAGCAGAGTTGTAGGCGGGCTGGCTTAGCACTGAAGGAGTGCCCCAGCTCAGAACCAAGCTGTAAAGACCAGGAAAGTACTGATTTTCTTTTTCCTTTTGGCTCCTGGCCTTTAAGGAAATCTGTCAGGCTGGCCACTGAGATAATGAAACAGAAACTTTAGTGGCCACGCTCAACAAGGAACACAGTTTCTTTGCAAAAAATAGTTTGGGAAAGTTACTTTAAAAATGGCTGATTGAAACCATTAAAAATCGGCGAAAGTAAACCCTCAGGAAGGGAGAAAACTAGATCTACAGAGTTAATACACTATAATATTCAAAATGTCCTCGTTTTCAACAACCAAAAATTATAAGGCATGTAAAAGAACTGGGAAAGTATGGCCCATTCATGGGGAAAATATAAATAGAAACCATCTCTGAAGAAGTCCAGACATTAGAGTTTTCCTAGACAAAAGATTTTAAATCTGCTATCTTTAAATATGCTCAAAGGGTTAAGGGAAACTATGGACAAAGAACTAAAGGACATCAAAAAAACTATGTATTAACAATATAAGAACATCAATAGATAGAAATCAGAAATTATTATAAAAGAACCAAATAGAAATATGAAGCAAAATCTGGCAGAACTGAAGCAAAAACAGACAGTTCTACAATAATAGTTGGAGACTTCAATACCCCTTTCTCAATGGATAGAACAGTGGATAGAACAGTGAGATAACTGATCATTATAAGAAAATAGGAGACATAACACAAGAAACCAACTAGGTCTAACAGACATATACAGAACAGTGTATCCAACAGCAGCAGTATACACACTCTTCTCAAGTGCACATGGGGCATTTTCCAAGATAGACCATATATTAGGCCACAAATTAAGTCTCAATAGAGTTTGTAGATATCATACAAAGTATCTTCTCTGTCCACAACAGGATGAAGCTGGAAATCAACAATAGAAGGAAAACTGGAAAATTCACAAATTGGTGGAAATTAAACAGCACACTCTTAAACAACCAATGAGTCAAAGAAGAAATCACGAGGGAAACTGAAAAATACTTAGGACCAAATGAAAATGAAAACAAAACATACCAAAACTTATGGCCTGTAGTGAAAGCATCTCAAATCAATAACATAACTCCATACCTTAAAGAACTAGAAAAAGAATTAACTACACCAAAAGCTAGTAGAAGGAAGGAACAAATCGGAATTAGAATAGAGATAAAAGAAATAGAGGACAGAAAAACAAGAGAATCTGTGAAACCAAAAGTTGGTTCTTTGAAAAGATTAACAAAATTGCAAGTCTTTAGCTAGATTGAAGAAGAAAAGGAGTAAGTAAGACTTAAATTACTAAAATCAGAAATTAAAAAGCACACTACTGCTGGGAGTGGTGGCTCATGCCTGTAATCCTAGCACTCTGAGAGGCCAAGGCGGGCAGATTGCTCGAGGTCAGGAGTTCAAAACCAGCCTGAGCGAGAGACCGTCTCTAAAAATACAAAGAAATTAATTGGCCAACTAAAAATATATATACAAAAAAATTAGGCGGGCATGGTGGCACATGCCTGTAGTCCCAGCTACTTGGGAGGCTGAGGCAGCAGGATTGCTTGAGCCCAGGAGATTGAGGTTGCTGTGAGCTAGGCTGATGCCACGGCACTCAATCTAGCCCGGGCAACAGAGGGAGACTGTCTCAAAAAAAAAAAAAAAAAAGCACACTACTGATTTTATAGAAATAAAAAGGATTATAAAAAATACTATGAACAATCATATGTCAACAAATTAGATAACCTAGCTGAAATGGAAAAATTCCTAGAAACATACAAACTAACAAAACTGACAATAAAATATAGAAAATCTGAATAGTCCTACAACAAGTAAGGAAATCAAATTAATAATTTAAAAAACCTCCCAACAAAGAAGAGACCAGAACCAGGTGATTTCACTGGTCAAGTCTATCAAACATTTAAAGAAAAATTAATGCCAATTTTCCTCAAACTCTTCCCAAAAATTAAAAAGAAGGAATAGGCCGGGCGCGGTGGCTCAAGCCTGTAATCCTAGCTCTCTGGGAGGCCGAGGTGGGCGGATCGTTTGAGCTCAGGAGTTCGAGACCAGCCTGAGCAAGAGCGAGACCCCATCTCTACTATAAAAATAGAAAGAAATTAATTGGCCAACTAATATATAGAGAAAAAATTAGCCGGGCATGGTGGCGCATGCCTGTAGTCCCAGCTACTTGGGAGGCTGAGGCAGCAGGATTGCTTGAGCCCAGGAGTTTGAGGTTGCTGTGAGCTAGGCTGACACCACGGCACTCACTCTAGCCTGGGCAATAAAGTGAGACTCTGTCTCAAAAAAAAAAAACAAAAAAAAAAAAAAAAAAAAGAAGGAATAGTTCCTAACTCATTTTGGAAGGACAGCATTACCCTGATACCAAAGCCAGAGAAAGACACTACAAGAAAACTACAGATTAATATTCCTTATGAATATCGATGCAACAAAATACTAGCAAACTGAATTCCATAGCATATTAAAAGGGTTATACACCATGACCAAATGGGATGTATCCCCAGAATTCAAGAGTAGTTCAGTATATGAAAGGAAGGGACCAATCAAAGGCCATGACAATTGCCCTCACATCCTGCACTGCCAGCCTAGAGTTGAGCACTGGAGTTGACAGCAAGCGGTGGTCTTGGCAGGTGGGCTATGCAACCCTGGCAGCCAAGAAGAGCAGAAGCAAGCGTAGCAAAGGGTGGACTCCAGCGACAGATAGGTTGGAGTGAAGGTGAAGGTGTCACGAGTGAAGGTGGCAGCGAGGGCTGTCCTAGTGGAGAGTCACAATAACACTGTGACAATAATGAGTAACAATAATGCTCCCAAGGATGGAAGCATGCACCGTGGCCCCCAGGGCCTCCCAGAAATACTCCCAGGGCAGAGGCCACGGCGGGGACCAAGCCAGGGAATGTAGGGGAGCAGTCGGGCAAGGAGGGGTGGCAGGTACATGGGCAGAGCAGACCTATGGGCGCCCCTGCCCAGGCCCCTCGGCCCACGTGACTTTGCCTGCTGCTGGAGCCCTCCTCGCATGAGGATGGCCACCCCTTCAAGCCCTTGTCTCTGTCTTTCTTCCTCTCTGCCTGGGCACCGTCTGACACCAGAGCTTGCTGAGTGCCACCCAGAGGAGCAGGAGACTTGATGTCCTCAGGTATGGCCCTTGATGGGGGGGGGGTGGAGCCAGGAGCCTCCCACTGGTGGGGTGATTCCAAGGCACACCCTGCAGTCTCTCAGTGCTATGCTTCTTACTCTCCAAAGGTAACAGGCAAAAGGACATGCAGTGGCCAATGAACGGAGGTCAACGGCTCTGAGATCTGGTGACGAGAAGCCTGGCCCCTTAGGGTCTGAGTGGTGGGAGTAGGGGTCAGAGGCCCTGGTCGTCTCTTCCCCACCCAATCCCGCTCGAAGTCCCAACTCTCTCTGCAGCCAGGCATGGCCTCCCCCGGGCCTGGGATGGGAACGCCCTCCTAAGGAAGATCCACGCTCCCAAGAGGGCCACAGGAGTGGGGGGGGGGGTGATTCCACGGAGGCCACACAGCCGCTGGGAGCTGGGCTGGCTCCTGGTACCCAAGTCCTGGCTGTGCACCCAGCTTCCAAGGTCTAGGGCTGACACCAGGATCATAGGAGTTTCGGGCAATGCAAGGCTCAAGGCCCCCCAAACCAGAAAGGGCTGGCACCTCCCAGCTGGCCGTCTTTTCCAGAGCCACAGCCCCTCCTCTGGGAGACAAGAGCAGTGAGCCAGTCAGGCCCCCTTCCCTGGGAAGTGGCCTTCACTCAGCTGAAAGCCACATGGTTTTACAAGCACGCAGCACGGTGCAGGGAGCAAGGGCCGTCCTGGGATAGGGCATTCGGGGCAGCTCACCCTGCACCCCACATTCCCTGGCTCCCTGGAGTGCACAGAGCAGGGCTGGCCAGGGCTGCCTTAGGGGGGCTCACAGCCATGTGCATCCTCCCCAGGGCACTGTCAACATTGAATTAACATTTTTTCCATTTCCCCTTTATTGCAAACATCTTGAATGCTGTTGCACAAACTCCATCTCTCCACTGGCTCTCCCGCCCCCTGGTGCCCTGGCCTGGGCTTCCAGGGGTCTCACGCCCCCCCCCCCAAGCCCCCAACACCCCGCTGCCCCCCGAGATGCAGCCGAGTGCCTGATCCCTTGACGGCCTTCTCCTCCCTCCACCGGCTGCCAGCCCTCCCGCTCCCGGGCACCCACCCGCCCCGCCCGCTCCCATGGGGTTAGAAATCTCAGAGGAGAAAGTTTCCACACCCACCAGCCATCAGCCCATGGCAAAATGCTCAGAACTCAGACCTGCCGGGCCAAGGGCTGGGAGCACAGCCTGGGCTCAGAAGGCACCATCTCAGGAGGGGACTTGTGAGTTGGGTGGACAGTTTGTCAAATGGCAAAGGAAGACACATCCCAGGCAGGAGAGACAGCAGGGAAAAGGCGGCATGAGGATGGGTAAGGCATGGTGGGGAGAGACGACCCTGTGGGGAGAGGGGGGCTGGGCCAGGCTGGAGGGGGTCAGGGACCAGGCCCTGGAGGGCCCAGCGGGGCCTGGCGGGCAGTGGGGAGCCAGCGCAGGGCATTGAGCTGGAGAGCAGCACGGTCAGGTTTGCGTCTGAAGGCGCTGCCTCTGGCTCCCCGTGGAGGACCAGCTGAGGGGCAGAGCGCAGAGTCCAGGAGCTGGTGACGTGGACGTCACAATAGTCCGGGCCAAACGGGATGAGCTCAGGATGAAGGCGATGGCAGCTGGGAGAGAATGAAGTCAGGGGATGGCGTGGATTGGCCTTGGTCAACCAACAAGACCGAGGGTGGGGGTAGGTAGGGAGGAGTCTCAGATGATGCCAGCTTCCCTGCCTGGACGCTTCCCGGAAAGGGGGACCCTGGGGAGGAGCAGGGCGGGGGAAGCAGATAGCTCAGCCTCAGGCTTGGGTGTGAGGGCCTGTGAGTCCCCGTGAGCATGTCCAGTGGTCCTGGACACCCTGACCCGGAGCCCTGGGGAGGGCCAGGCCGGCGCCCCAGGGAAAGCGTGTTTGGAATCGAGCCACAGGAGGGGGACCTGGCCCGGGAGAAGGACTGGAGAGGAGAGGGGGTCTGGGAGGTGACCTAAGGACCACCTGCAGGGGGGTGGTGAGCAAGAGACGCTCAGAGGAAGGCCCTGGGGGAGGCAGGGGAGGGCCAGCAGTGTGGGCTTGGCAGGGCAGGGGGACCTCAGTGGGGCGGGGGGACCACATGACAGCGAGGAGGAGCAGCTGCACCCGCACAAGAGCTGCGGCAGCCTCTACCTGTCCGTCTGTCCTTGGAGGACTCAGACAGAAGCCAGACAGGAGAGGGCTCTGGAGTGAGTGTGTCGGGGACGTGGGGGAGGGGAAGTGTAGGCCAGGCCAGTCTTTGAAGAAACTTGGCCACAATGGATGGACGGGTGGGGAGAACTGGGCAGGGCAGCTCCTGCACCCCATGGGGGACTTTTTAAAATTTTACAATGGCAAGTGGCAACGTGCTGGGGGCTGCAGGCAGTGTCTGGGGGAGGCCTATGTGTCCAGAGGACATCCGGCCAGCGCTGGACTGTTCCTGACTATGGGAATGATCCGGTGCAGATGGCGGAGCAGGCCCCCTTCGTGGCAGGGACGCGGGGAGGGGAACAGCAGCTGGCTGTGGGGATTCTGCAGACAGGGAGGCAGGTGGGGGCGGGAGTCACCAGGGGCAGCTTGTATCTTGGGGAGAAGAGAGGGGAGCAGAAGGAGGTCCCTGCCCCGGGGACACTGCCCCTGGGCACCTGTCCTCCCTCCTCTGCATCAGCCAGGGAGCTCACAGCCGCTGGGGTGGAGTGTGGGGTAGAGCGGGAGCAGGCAGGGCAGGGAAGAGCCTCAGGCGAGTCAGGGGGCCCCTGCCTTGCACCCAACACGAGACCAGGAGCAGAGGCCAGTGAGGCCCCAGCCTCTGTGTGCTGCAGGGGTGTCAACATGCCATTCCAGGAATCCTGGGTTTCAGGCAGAATTGAGAAAAGTCAACACTGTAGCATTCCAGGATCCTACAATTCTATAACATACTTTCTGCGCTCCCGCCAGGGATGGGTCTAGCCGACATCTCTCCCTGGAAATGGCTCTGTCTGCCCGTCCCAGCCGCCAGCTCCCCTCCCCTCCCTTCTCCCCACCAGCTCTGGGCACGGCCAGCCTCGAACACGTCCCAAGTGAGCACTTGGCAGGCGGGGGCCATGATTCATGCCCCTCCAGCAGGCTTCGTGGCCCGCCCGCCCGCCAGAGTATGCAGGACATTCTTGGCCTCACCGACGGCTCGGGATTAGCAGGGCGGGGGCTGGGGAGGCAGACTGTGCTCTGTGTCCCGGCGAGGCGGGGGGCGTCCAGGCACGAGCATGTCTGAAGTGGCCGCCAAGCTAGCCAGGGAGGGAACATCGCCCATAAACCGAGGCCACGTCTGGGACCCAGACAGCAGGACTGGGGTGGGGCCATTGGAGGAAGGCTGCCACCTGCTCCGTGTCCAGGGACGAAGGAGGGCCAGGAGTCGGGGCAAGCGAGGCCGCTCACCCCAGCCCTCCGACCCCATTGCCCTCCCGCACGCCCCCTCCTCCATGGGGGGCCTGGCCCACCCCCTCCCCATGCCATGGCCTGGCTTGGCTGAGAACTTGAACCTGCTCCCAAGTAGCCAAGGAGTGGGGAAGCTCGACAGCGGCCGGCTTCTCTCTCCACGCCCACCCCAGGTCCCCGTCCCCCAGGGCCACGCCCCTGGGACCACCAGCCCGGGCAGGGCTGCACCTCCTGCCTTAGACCAGCATCCCCGGGGCAAGGCCACACTCTGCGCCAGGGTGACAGGGGAGGACTGGACGCTCAGTGTGGGCAGCCCAGGAAAGAGAGACAAAGGAGGGACTGGGTCTCTCACTCCCATGGGCTCACGCTGCCCAGAGAGATTTGCTGTCCCAAGGACAGGTGTAAGGAGTTCCCTGGCTTGGGGCAGCCTGGGCTGGCCCCCGAGTGAGGGGAGGTGACTGTTTAAGCAGGGTCTCTGGGCAGTAGGGGCCAGCTGTGCGCAAGGCAGAGGCAGCTGTTTAGCATCTGGTGGTGGCAGCTCTCCCTCCCCCCACGGGACCACGGTGAGCCCCCGTGCAGGTGCCTTGCCCGCCTTCTCCACCGTGCTGTCCCCACCTGTGGCAGTCGTCACCCCAGAACCGGGTCTCTTCGGCTCAGCGGGGACAGAGAAAACGGGGAAGAGTGGGCAAGCCCCGTGCCAGACCCATGTGCATTTAGATCCTGGACCCACCCTCACGCCACCCAGTGACACCCACACCCGGGCATCCTTGTAGGACAACCGGACAGTGAGACAGACTTCTGAAGGCCCCTGAAGCAAAACCCATAGTGTGCTCTTTGCTCTCGGCTGGCCTCAGGCAACTCCAGGTGGCCGCAGGGCCAAGGCACAGGAAACTGCCAATCCCAGGCCAGCCTGTCCCTCAGTCCCCTGCAGCGCCAGGTCCTCAGGAAGTCGCTGAGACCAAGCAGTATGGAGGGGAGGGAGAGACCTGGCTGGCCTTGGGAGCACGGCCTCGGTGGCCTGTTGGAGAGGGGACAGGGCGTCCCTCGAGCAGGAGCTAGACTCCCCAGACCCTCAGGGCTTCCTTGTGGGCCCTGCCCTCCCCAGGAGGGTTGAGGGTGGGGGTATGCTACTCTACCTCTACCTCTATTCTACCCCACAGACTGGGGGACAAAGGACTGGGTTTAAATCCTGGTGTCATCTACCAGCTTTGAGGCATTGGGCAAGGTACTGAATCTCTCCAAGCCTCAGTTTTCTCATCTATAAAATGGGAGTAAGCTGACACCCAGGGCTGTTTGTAGAATGACCTGGGCTGAGGTGTCATGAAATGGACGAGAGTCATGGACACAGTTGCTTTCATATCTCCAGACCCCTCTGAGAAGCCCAGAGACCCCAGCTCAGGGTGGGCAGTCTGAACCAGTCTGAGTTCCTGACCCAGAGCCCCTGCTGGAGAGGGGCAGGGGTCCTCAGCCCTGAGTACCGCCGAGTGGGCCATGAAGGTAAGAGCAGAGGCCCAGCAGGCCCTGCATGCTTCCCGCCCCAGATCATTCCTGACCCAAGTGCTGAGACCTCTCCCCACCAGGGCGCTCAGCCAAGGCCCGCTGCGCGTGGGCCAGATCTGCAGGACAGCTCGGCCCGGCCGGAGCCCAGGGATGGAGCTCGCTCCCGGTTCAGTCCTTAAAAGTCCACCAGCCTGAGCTCCTCTCCCGCCTGCATTCTCAGCATGCCATGGAGGGGGGCGGCTGGAGGGCTCCCCAGAAAACGCTTGGCTTCAGGCCAGATCCTGGGAGAAGGCCACAGCACCAGGACTGGGAGCAGCAGAGCAGGGACTGCCCGGCCAAGCGCCCCAGGGGAGGGTCCGGCTAGGGGAGGGGACTCTTTGGGGGGAGTGGTCAGTGAGGAAGGACAGCAGGGGAAGGAATGAAGGGGTTCAGAGATGGGGGAGGGAGCTCCCCAAAGGGAGGGGACTCAGAGCAAGGGACCCAGGTCTCCTCCCTCCCTACCTGGTCACACTTCCTCAGCTCTCATGGTGCCACCCACCCTAGGCCGTGCCCTCTGACCTCCGCCTGCCTGGGCCTGACCCCTTGCCTCATTTCTTTCCATCCAGGGCCTCAGTGAACACCAGGACAGAACCAAGGCCGGGACCCTCACTGAGGTCAAAGGCCCAGGCGAGTGGGGTGCAGGCTCCAGGCCCTGCTCGGGCTCTCACGCCATGGGGCAGGAGAACAGGACCCCTCCCTGGAGTCCCAGGGAGCTACTGTGGGTTGGCCCCAGGTGTAAGCCAGCCCCGTAAGGGCAGGGGTCAGCTCTCTCCGGCAGCCCACGGAAGGCTTCCTGGAGGAGGACATGTGGCCCTGAAGCTGGGGTGCTAGAGGAGGAAGCCGAGGTGCGGGGGCTGCCTGGGGCAGCTGTATGTGGGGAGAAGGGCAAGGAGGGGCCTCGAGGTGGATGGGCGCTGCCTGCTGAGTGTCCTGAGAGAGCTGGATTTCATCTTAGATGTATCAGGGACTAGAAGGAGGCGTGTGGAGGGGGAGAGAATGGCCAGGAAGGGCGTCTCGGCACTGACGTTCTCCCAGAGAAGCAGGAGAAGGAAGAGGGGACCCCTGGGAGCTGCTCTGCCCATTGGCCAGGGAGAGGTCTGAACCCTGCCCTCCCCCCCACACACACACCATCCACAGGGGACGTGCCACAGGAGGGGCCAGTGGCTCGTGTGGCCGTCCTCGAGCTCTCTCCAAGGGCAAGGGTGACACCAGCTCCCAGGCCCCAAGTCCCATAAACCCAGAGGGGCCATGGGTCACAGGGCCTGTCGCAGCTGAACACGTTGCTTCCCCCGCCCCCTCGACACCCACCCCCTCGCCACCCACCCCGGGAATGCAAGTTGCCCTGGAAATACTGTTTAGGTACAAACACTTCTTCAGGACATGTCCTGGGGGAACATGGGAAGGAGCGGGCCAGCTTGGGAGAGGCCAGGGCATAGGGGGCACTGGTCACCAAGTGGCCCTGGTCCCTGGGAAAGGGCCTTTCTCATGGCCCAAAGGGTAACAAGGGGTGAAAGGAAGAGTGACAGCCAAGGAGAGCCCTGGACCAGAGCCCCAAGGCCGGGACTCTCGACCCCAGCTCTGGCCCTCGGTTTCTCCATCTGTACAATGGACGGGTTGTCACATGGCTCCACAACACTCCATGGGTGTTTCAGCTTTCAAGCTCTCTGCTGCTGTCCAGGCTTCCCATGGGTGCAGGTGGGTCTGGAGGCTTTGCCTGCTCAGCCCCTCCACGAAGCCCCTCTCACCACCCCCTTCCATACTCCATGTGCCGGGTGAGGTGGGTACACGGGGTGCCGCTGGGGGGCCGGAGCTGGGGTTATATCCTGGAAGGACAGGGTGGGGAGGAATTTGGAAATTTTCAGAACCTTGACACCCCCATGAGTCAGTGGGGCAGATGGAAGCGATTAGGTGCTGGCAGGAGGCACCGTGGGGCGGAGACAGGAACCCAGCGTGGGGAACTCAGATCCTGACAACGAGTGGCTTCCTCCAAGCCTGTGGAGCCGCCAGCGGCTGGGGGCTGGTGTGCGTGTTGGAGGCACCAAGCCAGGCTGCACAGATGGGCTCGTGTGTGTGCTGAGGGACCCAGGAGGCTGAGGGTGGGACCCCCAGGCAATGAGAAAGGGACAGGACCCAGGACAGGGGGCCTCCTGCTCTTGCCCAGAGGAGGGACAGTCCCATGGTCTGTCACCCACCCCTTATCTACTTCCCAAAAGGTCCTGGGACCTACCCTGCTGATAGTACAAACTCCGCCCCAACAGTCCAAGCCTATCCTCCCCGCCCCCCATGAGGCAGCCTGTGTCCCTCAGAGACTATTGCATCTCTGGGGAGAGGACAGCAAAGAGTAAGTCACTTTCCAAAGAATTCCATTTTAAAACCTTAGGCCAGGCCCGTGCTGGGTGCTGAGGACTCTAAGAAAAGCCAAGGGGCTGCCTGGGGAGAACCCCTCAAGGGGTCCCAGTCAAGCTGGGGACAGTGGCTGCTGCACAGGGCCCTTAAGAATCACCACCTTGTGTGCTGCAGAACCTTTTGGGGCCGGCGCCCGTGAGGCAGCGTGCTGGACCAGGCGGACTCGGGAGGCAGGAGGAGGAAGGTGTCAGGGAGAGGGAGCCGAGGGAGCCTCGGAGGAGGCAGGGGTGCTCCACGGTGCAGCTCAGCTGTGCAGAAGGACCAGCAAGAAGTGTGGGGAGGGAGGCGAAGGGGAGAGAGCAGAGGGGTGAGGGTGGGGGAGGGAGAGGAGGGGATGGGAGCTGAGTCTTAAGGGAAGTATGTCGGGGACACTCACACAGCCTCTGCCAGGGTCCAGGGCTTTCCTGGCACAGCTGGAGCTGCATCGGCCATCCGCAGGCTCCCCCCTCCCCTAGACCCACCTGTGCCTCCTAGCTATGGAGCCATCAGGGGGCCTGTCGCCCAAATGGGAAGCCCACCGTGAGGCTCCGAGCCAGCCTCTCCCCAAAGTCTCTCGTGGCTCCATCCCTCCCCCAACCACCCACCCCATCCGGTTGGCATTCAGCAGACACTGCTCTGTTCCAGGCCCTGCCAGGCTCTGTGATCCTAGCTAAGGAGAGACACAGACAGGGTGTCCCAGATGCCACAGTTGACATCCAGAAGGAGGGGTCATCTGCCTGGGCTGGAGGTGGGCACGCCGACACAAAGAGGGGCTCTGGGGACAAGTCTGCTACGAGGAGCAGGAGTCGCCAGGCAGGCCCCAGGTGAGGACACTGTCGTGAGTGTGGATATCCCGGGCTCTGCAGGGTCCTCACAGAGGGTGCAAGGCAGGCCCAACGAGAGGACGGACAAGGTCAGAACCCTGGCACCCGGGACCTGCCCCCGTATCGAAGGGGGGTTAGGAAAAGGTTTAAAGCAAGGAGGGTCTATGTCATAGAAAGATCACTCCTGCTGTCAGGACAGGATAACCCCTAAACTAAGTGGCAGTGGGAGAGAAAGAAGGCACAGGCGCAAAAGGGGCTTAGGAAGTAAAAATCTATGGGATTTGATACCAGGGCATAGGGAGGTGAGGTGGGAGAAGGAGGATGAAGGTGCTGTAGGTGGAGATGGAGACAGTGTAGGTGAAGGTGGCCTGGGGCAGTCGCTGAGTCTCCGTTGAGCCTGACTTTGCAACACCTGGGACATCTCAGTGGAGAAGGCCCACAAGGGTTGTAGGCACAGAGCTGGCAACTGAAGCCTTTAATAAGGCTTAAACACAAGGCCAAAGAGCTCACAGTTTTCTCATGGATATGATGCGGAGCCTTTGGGGGCTTTATGTAAGGAAGTGATATAATCAGATGTAGAAGAATTGTTTGGGCAGTAGGGAGGAAGCTGGCTCAGGCAGAGAGACACTGGGAGCAGGGACACCTAGGATAAGGAATTGAAATGCTCCGCTAGAGGTCAGGACCCCAGCAGTGGCCAGGGCAGGAAAGGCGGTCATAGAGCAAGTTCTGGATGGCAACTGACCAAGGCAGGCGCAGTGTCATAGGTGGATCTCATTTTATGCAAGTGGGGTCTTGACAAGTGGGGTCATAATGTTTATGGTTTTTTTTTTTCTTTTTGAGACAGAGTCTCGCTTTGTTGCCCAGGCTAGAGTGAGTGCCGTGGTGTCAGCCTAGCTCACAGCAACCTCAATCTCCTGGGCTCAAGCAATCCTCCTGCCTCAGCCTCCCGAGTAACTGGAACTACAGGCATGCACCACCATGCACAGCTAATTTTTTCTATATATATTAGTTGGCCAATTAATTTCTTTCTATTTATAGTAGAGATGGGATCTTGCTCTTGCTCAGGCTGGTTTTGAACTCCCAACCTTGAGCTATCCGCCTGCCTCGGCCTCCCAGAGAGCTAGGATTACAGGCGTGAGCCACTGCGCCCAGCCAATAATGTTTATGTTGATGCTTTATCCCCAGTCTTGTTTTAAATGACCAATCCAAAAAATAAACTTAAAGATTCCATTTATAGTAGCATTGGAAAGAATGAAATACTTAGGAAAAAACTTTTTTTAAAGAAGCACAAGGCTTGTACACTGAAAGCTACAAAACATCATTGAAAGAAACTAAAGATCTACATACATGGAAAGACATCCCATGTTCATGGATTGGAAGGCTTAATATTATTAAGATGACAATTCTACCCAAAGTTGATGACAATACTACCAAAAACAGATTCAATGCAATCTCTTATCAAAAATCCCAGTGGTGTACTTTGCAGAAATGGAAAAACCCATCCTAAAAATCAGATGGAATTTCAAAGAACCCCAGACGCCAAAACAGTCTTAAAAAAGAACAAAATCGGAGGACCCACACTTCCTAATTTCAAAACTTACTACAAAGCTACAGTAATTAAGACAGTATGTTTCTGGCATAAGGATAGACATATAGAGTGATAAAATAGAATTGAGAAATAACATTATGTTTATGATCAATTGATTTTTGACAACAGTGCCAAGACCATTTCAATGGGGAAAAAATAGTCTTTTCAACAGATGGTGCTGGGACAACTAGATATCCACATGCAGAAGAATGAAATTGGATCCCTACCTCATACCATATACAAAATTAATTCCAAATGGATTGAAGATCTAAATGTAAAACTATAAAACTCTTAGAAGAAAACATAGTGGTAAATCTTCATGACCTTGGGGTTGGCAATGGTTTCTTAAATATGACGCCAAAGCACAAGCAACAGAAGAAAAAAATAGATAAATTGGACTACAGCAGAATTAAAAACATTTGCGCTTCAAGGGACACTGTGAAGAAAATGAAAAGACGACCCAGAGAATGAGAGAAAATATTTGCAAATCCTATCTTAAATGACTTAAGAGACTATGTTGTGTAAAAGACTCTTGGAAACTTCTCCAAGGTGGGGGCAGAGGGGAAAGACCCTCCCCCAATGTGCAGAGTGCAGGCGTCCATGGAGTGGTTTTCCCAAAAAGGCTCTGCCCATATGGGATATTAGGGAATGAGATGCAGGAGAGGTGGAAGGAATGAGGGACACTTGCCCCTAGGACAATCACAATTATCTGGGAACTTGCTCACGAATTCCCTGAATTCCCCCATATTAATTTTAGAACAAGTCCTCGAAACCCGAGGCGGCCGAGGACGGCCCGGCGCCAGTGCGGGCAGCTCTCAGAAAGGGGTCAGCACGAGGGAGGCTGTCTGGCCTGGCCTCATATCCCGGCCAGGCCCCGTCCATCCATGGGAAGGTCACGAGAGGCACGAGCCGCGGCCAAGCCCCGTGCAGGGCGCGGACCCAGGCAGCAGGCCAGAAGGTCCCAGGGCTTCGGGCCTCGGTTCCCACTGACATCAGTGCAAGGTGTCAGGGGGCCTGAATCATCGGGGCTGGGGCCAGCCCCCTCCCGGGGGAAGAGCATAGCAGAGGCATGAGGGCAGCCGGGCCAGGCAGGCGGCCCGGTGCTGGGCTGGGCCCGGTGACTTTTATAGAATTAGCGAGTGGGACCCACCATGGGGGGGGTGGTGAATGTCATCGTCCTGGTTTCCAGCAGGCTGCGTTCCCCCCCTCTCTGATTCACAAAATTAATTCCAACGGCTCTAGAGAGGAGCCTGTCAGCAAGGCCAAGGGTCATAAACACGGAGAATATTAATAGCTCCAGCCAGGCCGCCTAGGGGGCTGGTGGGCCTTCCAGAAGGACTGACTTATTTAGTCTTCTCATTAATGATGTGGAGAGAGGCGAGTTTGCCCGAGCCTGGGGCGGGTGCTGACCTACATCAGGGCAGGGCTTGCCCACGCTGAGGACAGGCCACGGGGGATCTTCTGGGGCTCTGTCTCCCCCAGAGAGGATTCCTCCTTGCACGACCCTGGTGCTCCTGGCCCCACGTCCCAGCCAGGTGGGCCCCAAGTGGCAGGTGTTGTGGGCTAGGTACACTGGCCGGCTGAGGATGGAGCTCCTTCCAGAACTGGAGGCTCAGGACCACCCTCACATGTGCACCTAAACACACATACACAAACCCTTCCACATTTGTGACAGCAAGACCAGCCTCTCTCCAGCCAGGTGGGCCCCAACCTGGGCACGTGGGACCAGGCTGGGATACAAAGTGCCCAGCCAGCCCAGACAGGATGAGGGAGAGGGCCAGGTGCACCAGGGGTGTGCACTGGCCAGGCGAGGGTGGGCTCCTTCAGGAACAGGGACCCTGGTCTCCCTAGCCCTCCCCCCAGCCTCAGCCTGCAATCGATCAGCCTTATTTGTCACTCTCAAGTCTAGGGATATTTAAAGCTGGAATATCAGGAAGAACCCATGCACACGTGCATACCTGCGCCCGCACATACACACGTCTTTCTATGTCTCTGACACCTGCTGCCCCACACTTAGCAGGGGCCCTGCTCCGTGCATAGCCTGCCCCACGAAGGGGAATAGAAATCAGGGCAGCTGGCATGCTCTGGCCCTTCCCAAGTCCCCAGGTCCTGTGAACATCATTCCAAACCGCTCTCGGGGCCCCAGATCAGGGGTCACAGGCAAAGGAGTCTGAGAAGAGAGACAGCTGGCAGAGGCTTGAGGAGATCCAGCTCGGAAGTGTGCCCGGGGCCCACGCAGACAGGCCCGGGGAGCCCCCCCGGGAAGCCCTCCGCTCCCAGCTGCACAGCTCCTGGCTGCCAGCGCTGGGACAGACACAGACGGACGGGGCCTGGCAGTGGCTGGGGCTGGGAGCCTGCCGAGTCCCAAGCTGGAATGAAGGAGAAACCTGTCCAGCGATGAGATCAAGGCGATGGCACCAGTGTCCCCCCCAGGGAGCCGAGCTCCGCGTCCCAGGACATTCCAAACTCTGTGAACAAAACATGGGGGTGGGAGGCTGGCCAGGCTGGGCCAGTGCCAGGTGGCCCCCCCACCCCTCCCAGCAGCCTCCTGTGGGGGCTGTCCCAGCCCAGCAGCGGGACCGGCTGGGAACGTAGATCGCACTGCCGGGAACGCTGCCCGCACAAGTCGCCTGGGGACGCCGCATCCAGACACCTGCCACGTTCCCTCGGCAGGGCGCCCGGTGTGGTCATCTGCCTGAGCCTGGCGCTGTGTGGGGTGCCTCGGGTGAGTGATTCTGCACATCCACCTGCACGGTGCTGTTCCACTTACCAAACACCTTCAAAGCCACGGTCACGTTTAATAACCCATGGAGGAAGCCAGGTCTGGCTGGTTTCCACCATTTTATAGGAAACCAAGGCCCAGCGTGGAGTTTGCTCAAGGCTACGCAGTTACTGCGAGCCCATGCAGGATTCTCACTCGGGACCATGCCCTCATTCTTGAGTTCCTCCAGCCACACTTCGTACTGTAACAGCAGGCGGTGTCACCAAGGCCCGGGACTCAGCCCCCCAAACAAACCTGATTCCACACCAGCGCCTCTAAAATCAGCAGAGTCAAGGCCTTCGTTCTATAAACAGGTAAATGGGCACAAAGACGCAAGGGCTTGCCAGAGGTCACAGGGCATCAGAGGTGAAAGTGGGGTTCAACGTCAGACCTCTGGCGATGGTGGCATGATGCCAGGACAGCTGGGAAGCAGCCAGTGTCTGCGGCTCAGAGGCTGAGGAGAAGAGGGGCAGTCATGGTGGCTTCTTGGAGGGGGTATTCTCCCCCACAGGCAAGTCCTCTGGGAAGCCCACTCAGGTGACCCTAGGTAGAGACAGCGGTAGGTCAACAAAAGGAAAATCGCAAAGAAGAATCAGAAGCTGCTGGGGTAAGCTGCAACTGCCCCTGTGACCTCTGAACTGTCCCCTCCCCTCTCCAGGCCTCAGAGATCTCATCGATACAACAGGGACAAAGGATGGCAGCTTCTGCAAGATCGCAGTGACGGCCACCGGCTCAGACACTCATGGAGCAGCGGCCCGAGGACCAGCTCAGGGCTGTCCAGATGCCGACCATCCCTTAGCAGACCCCAGGTGCTAGTGGGGTAGGGGGCAGGTTGCTGCTAGCTGAGCTGGGACGTGAGGCCCAGGGAGAAGCCGAGAAAAGACTAGAAACACAAACAGTGGGGCAGCAGCTGGAAGAGTAACAAGTGGACGGGGACAGGAAGCGCAGGCCAGGCGGCCGGTGTCAGCCGCTTGGACCACATTCCATACACGATAGGAAACAGAGGGGATTAAGTAGGTCACGGTCAGATGGACATCGCGTGGGAGACACCGGCCCGGGGAGAGAGTGATCTGCACGGTCCAGGCAGGCGACGGTGGAGCTGGAGATGGTCGGCGGCTGTGAGGTCGCAGCAGAAGCTGAGAAGTCTCGGGGTGGGAGGCAGAGGCCGAGTCTTTCCTGGGCTGTGGGCCCCTCGGGGGGAGAGAGGGGCTCTGGTCCCCAGGGCAGGCATCAGAGGCGGAGCGGGCTGATGACTATGAGCGCGGCCCTCGCTCGCATGACCACGGCCCACCCTCGGGCTGCACCAGGTCATGCTGACCAAGGGCACCACTGACAGGCAGCCTCTTCCTCGGAACAGCGCCGTCTGGCTCCCAGAAATGGTTCCCAGAAATCAGTGGTTCAAACACCCACATTGCAGTGGGGACAGAGCATGCCCAAAGACAGAAATTCCAGAAGGAATTCATCCATCCTGACCCGGCAGGGGCTCACGGAGCTCTCACTACGTGCCAGGCCTGGGCTGGGAGCGGGGCCCGCAGAGGTGGGGGAGTCAGGGCCTGAGACTCTGGAGATGCGTGAGCCCTCAAGACAGGGGCCTGGGCAGGGGGTGCCAGCACAGGGAAGGATCCAGAAGACCTGGGCCTTGGTCAGTGGCGAGCAGAGGGGTCAGGAGCTACGAGGGACTGCGGGCAGAGCTCGAGAGGGCAGCAAGAGACCCTGTCCCTGTCTAGGACCAAGGACCCCTTCACTCACCTCCCCCAAGCTAGGTTTCAGTGGAGACACAGAAGTGGGACCGTGGGCCATTTTCACCTTTTAAAAACCACAGACATCCGCATGGCGCTGGAGCCAAATTTCTGGGAGAGACAGAGGCCCTGTGGGCGCTTCCCCTGACGTCAATCGGGGTTTCTCCTTTGTGTCTGCGGCTTTGACGGGAGGAGGCCCCATCAGGGGCTGAGCTGAGAGGAGGACCCGAGGCCAAGCGTTGCTCTGGTTCCTCCGACCCGCCTGCCCATGCCGGAAGCCCGTGTCGGGGCGGCCTGGGGGCCCTGCTGGTGAGCAGGGAGGGTGCCGGTCACTGGACAGGAGCTGGGGGCATCTGGAATCCGGTGCACAATCCGGCCCCAGCCGGCCCATGCCTGAGCCCGAACGTGAAGGCCACACCCGTGCCGACCAGGAGGCTCCCTGACAGGGAAGCCCTTTGAATACAGAGGTGGCACCATCAGCCACTAAGGGACAGTAGCTGCCTCTCTGGCTAAGACCCTTACCTCAGGGCTCCCAGAAAGGCGTGTCCTACCTGCCTTTCCTCCCTTTCCCTGCCTGGTTCAGCCACCTCACTCCAGGCCAGCACTGCGGTGGCCCCGTGGCCCTCTGCACGCCATCCTCCCAACACAGCTGCCCACACTGCCAGGCCAGGGTTCTGGAGCATAGCCCAGCTCTCAAACGCTGAGCTTCTCATATGGGGAAACTGAGGCCCAGAGAGGGCCAAGGTGCTGTCTGGTACACCCTGTGTCCCCTGGCCCAGCACAGGCATCACGGAACATTTTGCTAGAGAGAGAACTTGACCTCTCCACCCACCGAGCCCAGTCCCGCCCTCATTCTGCCTCCAGGCCACTTATAAGGCCGAGTCAGGGACCAGCTGGTTGTGGGGACTAGGGGCAGAGGGCGCAGACCCAGTCGGGAGGAGACAGGGATAGCCTTCCACACATGCCTGCCTCCTTCCACTCCACACGGGGGCCTGTCCAACACACACCGAGACCCTAGTCTGACACCAGGCCAAGCCTTGACCCCAAAGCCAGAGTGACCCAACATCCCCGGCAGAACCGCAGGCTGAGCACCAGCCGTGGCCCGCCGACCCCAGGCTAAAGGCTAATGAACCTCTAACCTGGACGGAACCCTGGCTCCAAAGCCACTCTGAGCCCATCACCTGCCACAGACTGAACTCCAGCCGTGGCCCCAGCCTGTGCGCCGACCCGACCCAGCCTAAGCCCTGACCCCTTCCCCAACTGAACTGTGACCCTTCACGACCCAGACTGAGTTCTGACCCTGACTCAACCCGCCCTGATCCCAACCGAGACTGAACCCTGAGCCCAACACCAAGCTGAACCCCAACTCTACACCCGGCCTGAGCTCCAGCCTGGAAGTACAGTCTGATTCCTGAACCCGGTGCAGACTGAGCTCTGGCCCCAATCCCAGTCCCAGACTAAGCCCTGGTCCTGCCCTGGCCCCACACAGCCTGACCCCAAGCAGAGCCCTGGCCCAGCACAAGCAGCCCAGGACAGGCTCTGAGGACAGCAGGACACGAGCCTCAGCCCTTTTGCTGCTGGGCAGGGCAGCAGGGTCACCTGGACCCTGGGGTCACCCAGGCACTGGGGAGGGAGAAAGAATACAGGCCACGGACACACTGTGCCATCCTGGCCAGCACCGTCCCTCTGCCTCTGGGGCATCAAACTGGGAGGCGGGGTTTTATAGCCTGTGTCCCTGTGTGGATGAAAGAAGGGTGAGCAGCGCTGTCCTGGAGGGGACATGGACCCTTACAGCCCCTGCACACAGGTCTTTCAGGGAAGGGAGACTGACCCAGGGGAGTCCGGTCCCAGACGGGACCAAGGAAAGCCCGGACTTGGGCCAGCGCCCCCATGAGGAGCAGGCCAGGCCCAGAGCCAGCTGGACAGACGCCACGCTCTGCAGGGGTGCAGCCAACTTGGCCACATGTGGGGCCAGGGGCTTAGCAGAGCAGGAGTCCCCAGTCTCTGGGCCTCCCCTAACAGCAGGAGATGCAGGATCGGCTGGCCCTGGGGGAGCCCCAGGCTGAGGGGCTACTCCTCCCTACCCCGGGTGCCCTCTGGTCTCCGGATGCTGGGGGCCAGGGCCCCAGGAAGGCCACCCGAGCCCCCCTTCCGTGTGGCCCAGGTCCCTGGCCCCACTTCCCGCCTCACTGTGAGAACGTGCGCTCGCAGCCGCCGGGAAGAGATCAGCACGAAGGAATGTGCTGTCCAGGGGCCAGCGGACGGGATGGGCCGCCGGAGAGGGAGCGAGCGAGGCGAGCTCGGGGAAGATCGGGCTGGGAAGGAAAACAGAGATGTGCCGAGGCAGCGGGCCAGGCCGCGCCGGCCGGGCCATTGTTCCCGGCCCCATGGGTCAGGTGCACTGGGCCCGAGGCCCAGCCCCAGACTTCCCCGGGGCTGCCTGCCTCCCTCTCGTCCCAGACCTGAACCTCTGGGGTCCGGCCCAGCCTGGGATGAAGACAAAGCTTGTCCTCCGTGACCCCCGAGCAGCCCGATGGGACTCTGTCTGCTCTTGGCAACACCTCCCCTCCCAGCCCCGAGGCCCAGGTCCTTCCACAAGCCTTCCTCTGCAGACCTCCCTCTCGGGAGGAAGCTGCTGGTTCAGTGGCCTGATCAGCCAGTCAGCACACGGTGCTAATAGCTGGTGGCTGCTCAGATCAGCTGCTCTCAGAGTGTGGCCCCCGATCAGTAGCATCAGCATCACCTGGACGCTTGTTAGAAAGTCCTACTGAATCAGGCAGCCTGGGGGTGGGACCCAGCGCTCTGGTTTGACAAGCCGTCTTAGGGATTCTGATGCACAGTCAAGTTTGAGAACTATGGACTTCGAATGTGATTGTGGTCAACTCAACACATTGATAGAAATAATAATTGAATGAACAGGTGAATGAATGAATTTTAAGAAGGCCCAGTCTTGTCCCAGACTGGAGTAGAATGGTTCCTTCTTGCCCTTCTGGTGGCCAAGCCCTAGGGGTAGTTGAGAGCTGCAGATGCAGATGGGAGCAGAGAAGGTTGACGGCTGATTCTCTTGGAGATGGAGCAGGTCTCAGACACCTTCACCTACAAGCATCAGCCAGCAGGTGGGGCCTGGGGCCCAGCCAGACTCAAAAGGACTGGCTGAAGCTGATGACGGAGGGGGTCCAGTGGGCAAATGGGGCGTCATGACGAGGGCCCGGGACCAGGGAACCAGGCAGGAGGGCAGAGCTGGAGAAGTCTTGCGGCAGGAAGGAGGGCCTCTAGCACACAACTGGGGTCCACAGTAACACTTGCACTCAGGAAAAACTGACAAGAGGGCCCTGGGAGCAAAGCTGAACCTCCACTGTTGAAACTGGGATCCCAGCCTGGAGCCCAGTCACCTGAACATTGAACTTGGATCCTTCAGAAATACCCTAACTAAGGCCAGGCTAGGCCCCACAGTCTGGGGCAGAGCCGAGCGTGCTAGTGGGGTCCAGGGACTTCAGCTGTTGGGAGGGGACAGGAAGCTGCAGGGTGAGAACCCAGCATGTTCTGAATCTTGTTAACTCATCCCAAAATCTGGTCGTGGGACTGGATCACTCCTGAAGCTGGGACTGCCCTTTCCAGAACTTCAGACCAACTTGATGACTCAAATCCTCTCTGCCTCCCCAGCTGCCTGGGTCCTTCCCAGCCTTAGCCACAGGTGACCTACTGTGGCTCATGTTTCCAGGACAAGTTAGAGAGAGGGACAAGGTGTACCCTGACCTCCTTGCTCTGTCCACCTGCCAGCTCATGTCCTTTCAGGGCCAAGGAAGAAAGGACAAATCATGTGGCCAGATGCCCACACTAGCTCGACACCAGGGAACCTCATGTGGCCAACTCTGTCCAATATTGAAAGGGTAATTTTTCATTCAACATACAAAGAGAAGCATTATCTCCCACAGCTGGGTGACTTGACATTTCAAGTCTAGTCATCCCCAAAGTGTCCTCTTGACCTGCATGGCCCAGAATATGTCCCACTTTTTCTGAAAAAGATCCTATGGGGAAAAATGACTCTGATGTCAAATAAATCTGGAAAACACCATACACCAGGTCCTTCTTAGAAAGTCAAAATCCCTATGAACAAATCAAGGCTCTGAGAAGTCCTGCAAGAGAGCATCCTGTTGGACTTTGTCCAACCTAGTGTTTCCCAGGCTTATTGGATCTAGAAAGTTTTTCCTCTCCCAAAACCACAGTCCATGGAGCATCTTTTGGGAAACTCATTCAAAATACAAAGAGCATCTTTCTAGACTTCCGGGGAGGGAAGGCAGGAGCACCTTGTTAAAAGGCTCGAGGCAGAGAACACAGGGGGCTCTGGAGACCCCCAAGGGCTCAGCATGGACGTCCCTCTCTCAACCTCCAGGGGCCCCCATCTCCGGAGCCACTGTCCCCAGAAAAGCTGTCACTGAGCAGAAGCCTCAGAGGAGGGTTGAGGTTCCTTAGCTGAGACGGGAGGTCGGCTGTCTGCGGCAACATGGAAGAGAGTGACACTGGAGGCTGCTGTGCCCGGCCAGCAGGGACAAGAGGGGCACGTCCCAGCCCAGGTACAGCCGCATACTTTGGCTGGACTTGAGTTCTCTGACCAACCCGTGTCTATACCTGCCCAGCCGGACCCCCTCACTCTGTCCTCCCTTAGTTCCTCTGAAGCCACCAGGGTCTGGGATGACCCCCTAACTCCCACGTGTGGGCTCAGAGCCTCCTGTCCTCTTCGGGGTGGAGGAGAAAGTCCTGCCTTGGCTCCCTCCCTCCTGCTCAGACCCTTGGCTGCCTTCTGCCGCTGGACAATACAGGGAAATGTTTGCACCCAAACAACTCCGCTGCTTCAGGAACTGCCTGCCCCTGCCCAGGAAAGCAAACTCCTGGGCTCCACCCTGCTGCTCCCGAGGTCTGTGGAGGGCAGCCCAGCAGCGGGTCATCAGAGCGAAAGGGTCACAGGCACCCCAGGGTGGGCAAGAGGGGAGCCCAGGGGTCACCTCTGTCTGGGGATCCGGGCTTGCCTTCCTGGCTGGTTCAGAAAGCGAGTTCTGTCCCTCGCTGTGAAATACGCAAAGCCAGATTGCCAGTGTTTATCCAAGAGCCACGGCTCGGGATGAAATGTGGCCCACAGATAATGAAAATAGCACTTAGACTTGATTGGGAAAGTGTATTAATTCATTCAACATGCATGTGCTGCCCTTGGGTTCCGTGCCAAGCCCAGTGCTGGGCACTGGAGTGAGCCCCGCCCTGCCCTGGAGAGGCCCACAGTCTCTCGGGAGAGATGGACACGCAAGTGGATGCACCCCCTGAGAAATGCCAGCCTCGTGTTGACTACACTAAGGGCCCGGGGGAGTGTCACACCCCTGGTTGGAGCAGGCTGGGGGGGCCCATCACCGAATGCACCCACAGCCGTCGCCAGCCTACCACGGAAGCCACAGGGTCAGCGCGCAGTTTGCCACACTGGAGGTACATCTCCATGTGTGACAGAGACTCAGATATGGTCGGGGGGCTCCCCTCCCAGCAGCCCTGCCCATCCTCTCTGACCTCGCCCGTGCCAACCTCAACACAGCCCTGGGGTGATGGAGACCAGGTGGAAGCCAACAAACGTTGTGAAAAGGGACAAGAAGCAAAAGAAGATTGGCTTTGTCTCGCTGGCTGGCACAAACACGTGGAACTCCCATGGGTGACCTCTGGGCATTCCTGTGCATAGACCTTTGGGTATGTCAGCTTCCTCTTTCTAGCAGCGAGCCGTGGAGAGGAGAGAGCGGTGGCCCCTCAGGCTCCCGAGTGGACCCCAGTGGGGCTTGGACGGCCACCCCCTCTTCTTAGCCTTGAGGACAGTGGGGCTAAGGCAGAAGGAGCTGGAAGACGGACAGGGGCCGCCGGGGCGGCTGAGGTCAACGCAGCCAGCCTGCTTGTCACAGCCCCTCACGCCCACCTCGTCCCCGTGCCAGAGACTGCGTGTTTTTGTCTTTCTCTCGGAGGGGGAGGGGTGCGGCTCAGAGCCTTGAGTGATGAGTTAAGTGACAATGAATTTGAACCACATGGAGCCTGGGCTGGAGGGGAAAGTGTTTTGGTGAAACACGGCTGGGATTTCATCAGTCCCCACCCCCCAGACAGTACAAAAATAGTCCGGGCCAGGCGGGCTCTGACCCACAGGCCTGGCCCAGTTTCGCGGCCCCCTATCCTGGAGAGAGGCTCCAAGTAGCCTCTTTCCCGGGATCTGGGTTGCGTAACCTTTCCTTGTTGTTTTGGTCGCCTGCACTGTTGACTGGCCGGGTTCGTCTGAGAGAATTCGCTCCCTAGCACGCACCCCTCTGTCCGGGCTTGAGGAGGGGGTGAGGCAGGGAGACCCTCACTCTGTTTGTGACGAGTCTCCTGGGACTCAGGGAGGGACAGGCACGGTCACGCGTGCGGCTCAGTCCAGGTGGGGGGCAGCGGCTATTGGGGTGTGGGTGGCTCACGGGCACTGGGGCAGGAAGTGGGTGGCACACAAGCGAGAGCCAGAAGGTCCAGCACCATCTCTATCCAACTCCACTCCTGGGGGGAAACTGAGGTAGAGGCAGGACTTGAGCTGACAGCACAGGACTCAACCCCAGGTCTTCTGCCTCCCTGCCACAGCCCAGCATGAAGGAAGCATCCGGAAGTGTCAGTAGGTTGAGAAAAGGCCAAAGCCCTCTGCCCCCAGTCCTGCTCAGCTCAGAGGAAGGAAACGGAGGGGGAGCTGCCCCCCACCCCGGCACACCTAGAAGGCAGACGGGCCCCACCTCACTGAGGCCTGTCACTAACCGTCCCCCCCTCCTTCCCGAAGATGTGAATGGTGCAAGCTGCTCCTGGGGGCACCCCCCGGGTCTGGACGGAGGGAGGGGACACTCACGGTGCCCCTGGCAGGCCCGCAGCAGCTCCCAGAGGGAAAGAGACCTGCAGGCAGTGAAGCCAGAGGCTGTCGGCCCGAGGCAGAGCCCTCAGGCTCGGCTCCCCTCGGACCAGCTGCCTGACACAGGAGCCACCAACGTCACGGTCGAGAGTCACATCCAGAAACCGCAGCCCAGCCTAGAGCCTGAAGCAAGGCTGGCCCCGGGCCTCCTGTCGGGCGGGTCTGTAAGTGACACCCTGAGCGAGTGGGGCTGCGAGGACACAGGTGTTCAAGGCTGCTTTGACAACCTGTCTCCTGTCCTGGGGCACCAGGCAGGACGCATCCTCCAGG
Source organism: Mirza zaza (assembly GCA_008750895.1). Taxonomy (NCBI): domain Eukaryota; kingdom Metazoa; phylum Chordata; class Mammalia; order Primates; family Cheirogaleidae; genus Mirza; species Mirza zaza. The sequence goes on along the minus strand of VSMD01063936.1, from coordinate 47,708 downwards.
TTACGGACCAGCGGCGCATGCAGGGGACCAGGGATGAACACGGAGCGGGCGGTCCACAGATACCAGTGGACATGTGCTTTGGGACCACGGCAAGGGCAGCAGGCAGGCCCTGGACGCAGACTGACCGGGCTGGCCCAGCTGCACTCGGGCATTTGTGAGACCCAAGCATGTCCAAGGACAGTGTCCCGGGGTGGGGGTGAGGACATGGTGGGGTTAGCCAGGCTGGCTGGGAGGAAGCCAGCGCCTCTGTCCAGACCTAGGCAGGGGCACTGAGCCCCGACCCGGTCGCTTGCCACTCTAAGCCTGCCCAGGGACTGAACCGGCAGCTCCCTCCTCTCGCTGTCCCTCCTCTCAAGGAACAGAGCAGCGTGGAGTCAGGTGATCTCGGCCTTCCCAGGCCCCGGGAGGGTCGGACCCTAGGACCTCAGGACAGGCCCCGCGTGGGTCTCCCCACGCAGTGCCCAGAGGCCAGGACAGCTCAAACACACACAGGAAGCCCGGCCTGGGCACCCCTTGCCCCCGCCACTGCCCCAGGGACCCCGGCACCCAGCCTGTCTGGAAAGCCCTACTGGCCTCCTTCTCCCTCTGCTTCTGAGTGGTTTCCGCTCCTTTCGCCCCATTGTTCTCCCGGCACTGCCCACTCCCTCCCCAACCTCGGCCCTGGGCCAGCCCCATGGGCCAGCCCAGCGGGGGCACAGGGCATCGTGCTGGGCTCTGGGAAGCCTGGCCCAGGCTGGCAGGCTGGGGAGTGGGGAAGCCGCCTCCCAGCCCCCTTGGCAGGAGTGGGGATTAAGGGCTGGGGGACTAGCCCGGAGTAGAATCCTGGCTCTGCCACTTGTCAGCTGTGTGGACGATGATCTACCCTCTCTGAGCCTCAGTTTCCTCATCCGTGGAATGGGGATGATCATGGGACCTTCTGGCCAAGGGCGTTGTGGGGAGTGAGTGGGCTCTTACAGCATGGGGAAGTCCTCTGTTTGTGCTAGAGAGGGGCGGGGGCTCTGGGAGGTGGGAGAGGTTGCCAGAGGGCACCTGTGGGACGGGAAGATCGGTCAGAGTGGTCCAAGGACAATGCCAGTGGCCTCGAGGGTTCTGTCCCCCTCCTGTCTACCTGGGTCCCCTGGCTGGGCAGATGGCTGCAGAAGCAGAGGGACCCCCTCACACACACAGCCAGGGAGACCCTCAGCCCCAGCCCTGGAAGGCCTGGTGACCAGCCAGGCAGCAACCCCACCTCAGGGTCAGGTGTTCACCCAGGAGACTAGGCCACAGGGGCCAGACCCAAGGCTGACCTCCCAGCCCCGGGCAGCCCCAGACTCCCACCCTTCAGAAAGGCCAGGGAAGCCCAGCTCCACCCCTGGCCAGCGGGGCTCAGACAACACAAAGCCCGTCTCCATCTGACTTTGGAAGGCTTGACATGGAGAAAGGCTGCCCTTCCATGCCTGGACACCTCAACTGAAGGCGAGATAGGACAGGATGGCCACTGTCCTTTCAGGGCTGGGTCCAGTGGCACCACCTCTCAGGGGCTGAGAACCATCCCTCCCCCTTCTGGCCATATCCACCTCTGTCTCTGCCTTCGCTGCCTCCCTCTCCCCACCTCGGCTTGCAGAGAGACAAGGAGCAGCAGTGGTCAGGGACACAGGCTTTGGAGCCAAGCTGGTTTGAATCCCACCTCTGCCAGCCAAGGGCTGAGGAAACCTTAAGCCTCGGGTTCCCCATCTGTAAAATGGGTTAATGATGACCACGGTGCCTGCCTCCCGGGGAGATTGGAACGAGTTAAAGCAAGTAAAGCCCTCAGAAGGGCATCTGGCCCATGCTGAATATTTAGTAAATGCTAGACCTCGTTACTTTTTATCTGCGTCTCCGTCGTGCATGTTTATTGACTCAAATTTTCCGTGGGTAAGGAGGTACAGAAGAAGGCATGAAGCTCTGCGGTCTGAAACGCCTGTTGCTCCGGGGCCGCAGGCTGGAGGCTACAGCAATAAAGGATTCCTTTCATTTGGGGCCAGTGATGCTCCGATAAAGCTTGACCACAGGACGTGCGATCGCCAAGCTCTGCAAACACAGCCCAGGCCTCGGAGGCCGGGCCAGCACCAGAGCTGACAACGGTCCGAGCCAGCAGGCGGCAAGGCCTCCAGCCCCGGGCCCCCGGGCTGTGGCATGTCTTCGGGTGCTCAGTGCCATTCTCCCCTGTTTCCCTCCTTCCCCCCAGATCTCTGGCCTCCCCCCCAGGGCTGTTCTCACCTCCTATCATGGGAGGCTCAGTATCTGAGAAGGGGGCATCGCAGAATCCTAGAATCATGGAATCACAGGGCTCTAGCATACTGCTAGGAGGTGGCCTAACACAGCCTTGGGCTCCTTATGAGAATAACCTCATGTTCCTGACAGACAACAGCCGCACTAGCTTGGATCCCTCTGTGACGGGGAGCTCACTACCACAATGGCAGTGACTTAAGACTCCCTCATGCCTGGTTAGGGTCACATGTCCCTAATGAGGTCAGGTCTACAGCCCCATAAAAGAGGAACCAGTCGAGGACACCACCAGGCAGTTCCCATGATGTGTCTCTGCCAAGGCAGCCCCTGGCCCCTGAGATGGTCTTTTGTCCAGATGCCAGCCCTGGTTCCCTCGGGTGACCTGCTTTCCCAGGCTCTCTTCTGAGAGTTCGGGGCCTCTGGGGACACATGCAGCCCCCACCCTTCCTGCCAAGTACAGTTGTTGACAGGGAAGTGGGTAGGAGAAGGGAGCATGCCTGGGAAGCAGCAGCAGGGCTGGGTGTGCGAGGTGGGCTCCGTGACAGGGACGCAGTGCTGTCACCCCACAGTTGGTGGCACCCCCTGCAGCGCCTGAGGCATCCCAGGAAGGCGAGAGCAAGCAGGCAATCCAGGGGCCCCCAGAGGCTCTTTCAAGTACTGCCAAGGAGCTGCCGGGTGAGTTGGTGCAGAGTGGCAGCTGTCACCACTCCTGGCCTGGGACATGTGTCCAGATTATGTCAAAACTAAGCTATTCCCAAGGCAAACCCCATGAGAAGCCCTGTGAGCCCTCTGCACACAGGACCCCGCCTCAGAGCAGGGACCCCTGGCCACACTGGCTCCAGACCCAGCCACGGGCCGAGTTCTGCTGCGGAGACGGGTGGAGCTGCAGCGAGGGGCCCAGATGGGCTGCGTTAACCTGGGAACGGGCTCTTCGGGGCCCAGATGCTCCGTGTCTCGACGGCTAGCTGGTTTTGGTCTCCAGATGTGGGCCCGGAGTGGGGGCGGGACACAGCTCCAGATGTGCGCGCTGAGTGCAGGCGTGGCTGGGGGCCCAGCTGCAGCGCTCGGGCCCAGGGGCTCCCGCTCTCGTCCTCTCCAGCACCCCAACCCGGGCCCGCTGGCCTCTGAGCCAAGAGGGGTTCAAGGCTCGCAAAACCGCAGACTCGGAAGCTGGCAGAACCCAGAGGTACTGTCATCTTGGCAGCAGGGACAGAACCCTAGGGCCTGCCCAGGGTCACACAAGGCACAGACAGCAGGACCCCCAATAGAAGCAGAGCGTCGGGGGCCCCCCAGGCCACAGGTAGCTCCAGGGTGGGGGCTTTGGGGCCAGATGCCTTCCTTCCCCCACCCCCACCCCCTGCTGGACCATCTGGACGGCCCTGGCCACGCAGTGGGAGGAGACACTGACCTTGGGGGGGTCACAGGGGACACAGTCCTGCTCCCAGGGGATCTCAAAGGATAAGCCTTGTCCTGAGAGCCCCCCTCAGTCCCCTCCTGCTCCGCTTAGCAAGTGCAAGGGCAGGAGCCCCACTCCCGGGGGAGGCCTCAGGGCTGACCCCGACCCCCAATCCCAGGTGCTCAGTGGCCAAGCTGAGGGGCTCAAAGAGGACAACAAGAGGCAGAAGAAGGAAAGGCACTGCCACCCACTGAGAGGGCACCACGAGGGGTTGGGGAGAGCCTCCCAAGGGAGCCAGAGTGGCGGGCCTGCCTCTCCCCACATGGCACATCTGCCCCAGATGTGGGGGGCTGCAGGGGGAATCCAGAGACCCCTGCATTGGCCCCTGGCGGAGTCCTGAGACCCTGCAGCAGCACCTCCCACCACCCAGAGGGCCTCCAGCCTGGACCCGCCCAGGGTCAGCCATGCCCCCCAGCCTGCTCCCCCAGCCCCTAGAAGCGCAGCCCAGAAGGCGGGGGACAAGGACAAAGCGCAGGACTGCAGGGAGGCCCCTGTGCTCTAAGCTTCAGTCCCCACAGCTACACAGTGGCCCCAGCTCTGGGCGCTGAGATAGGAGGGCATGGTGGCCGCAGTGGGAAGAAGTCAGAGGTCAACCCCACCAGACCTCAGGGCAGCTGCGCAGAGGCCCCTGGGTGGACAGTGGCCCCTAGACCCCACTGAGGGGAGGGGCGGCAGGTACAGCCACCCTGGGGCCACCATGTGCCCGAGGCGCCTTCTTGCCCTGCCCAGCGGAGCAGCCGCCTGGAGAGGACAGCAGGACGCATAGTCTGGCCAGGGCGGGGCGTCTGGCTGGGGAGCCGTGCTGAGGCGAGAATCGCTAATAGGTTATGTCAGGCGAGTGCCCTGGGGAGGGGGCCGCGCCTCAGCCCTGGCAGCCCCACCTGCAGCCCAGCCCAAGAGCGGGGCCTGGACGCAGCCGCTGGCTTGGTTCTGAGCGCAGCACGAGGGCCGCGAGCGGCAGGCAGGCGGGGGTGAGCCCCCCAATCCCTGGCGGGCCTGGGGCAGCGTGCAGGGATGGTGGTAAACACGGAGACCCCTCTGGTGGGCTGCGGGGACAGCCCTCTGTAGAAAATGTGGCCGGGCTTGCTGAGGAGCAGAGCCCCCAGGACACTCCACCCTCAGAAGGACCCTCGCCCACCCCTCACTTCCTCCCCTGCCCAGACCCCCACCAAGGCACCAGAATCCCACCCCCAGATCAGAGCCCCTGATCCCTTTCCCGCTCTGCTGGGCTCCCAGGTCCTCTCCCGTACCCCCGGTCTGCACCTTGAGAGTCCCCAATGCCGACCCCCTGCTTTCCTCGGTTCAGGATGGGGTCTGGAGCTGGGGGGCAGGGAGAGGCCTGAAAACAAGCCCCTCTCCCAGGGCCTGAGCTGGGGACTCGGACCAAGGGGGTCAATGAAGGGCCAGGGACTCGGGCCTGGGCCCATGGGCAGACTGAGGAGGGGGCCCTCAAGATTGTGGAGGGGCAGCCAGGGCCCTGTGTGTCTTGGCGAAGCGGGACCCCTGGGCCGCCAGGTATGTAACAATTCCAGCCATTTCCTGCCCTATTAATGAGAAAGGGTTTGATATAAATACACGCTCAGCATAAATAAATACAGGCCAGGCCCGGGGCTGCATAGCAGACAGATTGCGTGGAGCCGCTGGCCGGCCCTGCAGCCGCTCCCCCCACCCTGCCCCAGGCCCCCCCACCAGCCCCACTTGTCTTCTCCCAGCAGGCCAGGGCCCCTCCGCACTCTCGGCCCGAGGGAGAGGGACCAACCGCCCTCACCCCAGACCTCAGAACCGGGTCCTGCAGCCCCTTTTCCCAGGTCCTGGGGAAGCAGCAGGTCTGGACGAGGGAGCTCGGGAGCCAGGGTCCCCAGGCCCGCAGGGCCAGCCCTGAGCAGGTACCGCACCCGCACATTGCAGGCCACAGCCCTGCAAGGGCTGGGATGCTGGGATTATGCCCTGTTCCCAGGAGGGGAAACTGAGGCTCGCAGGGTTAATAACTTGCCCAGAGTCACACGGCCAAGAGGTTGTGGATCCAGGATCCAAATCCCCAGCATCTGCTCTGCCTAGAGTCGTGAGGGAGGGCATGGGCAGGTTCTGGCCCTTCTCCCTTCCTCCCAAGCCCTGGCCCCAGGTTGTCAGGGTCCTTGGAAGGCCTGAAGGACTTTGCAGAATCACTCGAGGGACAGAGGGGCCAGGGAGCCCGACCTAAGCTAGTGCAGGGCCTGTCGACAGGGCCGCCCAGCCCCTACAGCCTCCACCACCTCCCACCTGGGCGTTCCAGAACAGTCCTGGCCTAAGGTCCCCCAAATGCTGACTCTCACCGGGGTCACCCTGCCCACCCCACATTGCACAGACAAGGAAACTGAGGCCCAGAGCAAGCAGAGCCTCATCCAAAGTCACACCCTGGCCCTGGGCAGGGGCAGAACCGTGGAGTCCAAGCATCTGTCCTCTAGCCCAGACTTGGGCTCGGGTTGAGGAGGGCCATCTCCTCCCACTAGGCTGCCCAGCCTGGGGTTTCCAGCGATGGGCTCCAGGTACAGGAGGAGAACCAGCCTGGGCACCTGTCCAGGGCACAGCTCAGCAATGGCTGGGAACCCCGCGTCCAGAGAGGCTGCTGGGAACCTAACCCTCCTACAGCGAGAGTCAGAACATTCCTGTCTTCCTGGCCCAGTGCAAATGCCCCCTCCTCCAGGAAGCCCTCCCAGCCTGCCCTCCCAGCCGACTCCCAGTCTGCTCCCAGCCCATGTGCAAGGCTGTACACAGAAGCAAGGATGCACTCCATCTTCAAGCCACCGTCATCCTCTGTCACCAGTGCGTCTTGCATGTGGACACGGAGCCTGAAGCATGGCCACACTGGCTACTCCCCATGCAGAGTCCCGGCTTGGAAAATAGGGACTAGGTGTTCACAAAGCTGCATTCCCAGCACTGCCAGCTGCCAGTGGTTTGGGAGCCAACTGGCTGGGGGGTCGGGCAGGCAGGTGGGCACTCTCAGGGCAGCAGGCTACAAGCCCCAGCTGGTCTACTAGCTCCACCCCGCACCAGGTCTAGGGCCCAGGTTAGGCCCTCTCCCTCTGGCAAGTGGGGCCGGTGATCTCTGTCCCCCAGCCCTGCCCCAGCCTGGAGCCCCTCCCGGCCCTGGTCCCAGCTCATTCCACCCGTGTGAGGTCTCAGCCCCAGCCCCCAGGGATGTGGCAGGAGCTGTGGGAACACAGCGCATGGAGAGTCAGAGAAGAGCTCCCCAGGGCAGGGACCAGCTCCCAGCCTGTGCCCCTAAATCCCCTCCGCTGGCAGCTCCGCACCCCTCCCGTGCGTCAGAGCTCCACTGTGGCACACAGGTGGCAGGAGCCGGGAGCTGGCCTGATCAGCCCCCATGCAGCTATTAAGGAAGGACAGGACAATCCATGTGGATTGACCTGGACGTGGATGGGTGGCATATTGTCAAATGCAAAAAAGCAATTGCCTGAGGATCCCATCAGAGTTTCACCAGCCTGATCTGTGGGCATCACGTGAGCATGGGTACGGGTTCGGATACATGCAGAGAGTCACGTTGGAAAGATACACGGCACACGCTTGACACTGTTTCAGAGTTTACAACCAGAGAAGTGGAGACATTAAGGTAACACTTCTGTATTTTGGTTTGTTTTTTTTTTAAGTTGGTAGATGGAAAACAATACCGGTATCACAGACTCAGTCTCGTGTCCAGCCCACCGCCCAGCTCCACTGGGGCTCCTGTCCTCCCTCCCCCTTCCCCTCTTGGCCTGTGCCCCCTCTCTCCACCTGTCCCTACCCTCTCCCCCTCCCATCGCCCCAGTCCCCCTCCTGTCCAACCCCACCTGGGCCCCAGACAGCTCAGCCGTCCTGTCCATCCCCACCCCTGCTCTGGGGCTGCCTGCCCGTTCTTCCAGTCACACGCTCCTGCACTCAGGTTTCCCTGCAGGTCGTGTGAATGTTCTAGAATCCCAGTTGAGTTGTCCCTTTGACCAGGATGGTTCTGTGGACGGGTGGGTGGGTGGATGGATGGTTCTGTGGATGGATTCGTGGATGGGTGGGTGGGTGGATGGATGATTGGCCGAGTGTGTGAATGAATGAGGGGTCTAGCTGCAGCCTGGCTCAGGAGTAGCCACTTCTCAAAGGGAGCGTCTAAATCTCTGAAATGTGGGGCCCTGGCGCCCCCCAGAGGCTAGAGTCTCTAACTGCTCGTCTCCCCTACCCTGGGTACCAATAGTCTTGAGAACCCAGGCAGGGACCTAGAGAAAGTTAAAGGTTCTGTGAAATAAAACCTCTAGAGACCAGTGCTCTGCCCTTGACTGACTCTGTGGCCTTGGGAAAGTTCAACCTTCCGACGCTCAATTTTCTCACCTGGAAATGGTGATAATGAGACCTGATGTCTGGTTTGCTAAGATTTAAACCAAATTACATGTAAAGCGTCTGAGATGGTTGCTATCTGGCACGTGAAAGGTGCTCACTGAATGTGATTTCCTTCCCAGAGGCAGCCGTGGGCACACATCCATACACACACACACACACACATGCACACACACAGATGCATGCACACACACACACATACACATGCACACACACATGCACACATGAGCACATGCACACACTGAACATCCCTCCAGCCCAACAGGGAAGAGGGACAGTGAGACCCTAGGCCAGGCCAGACCAGGAGAGGCAGATGGGGCCATGTTTATTCCCCAGGGGTTCCTTGCTCCGGCAGGACTGGCCCAGCTGCAGGGGCTGAGGACTCAGGGAGTTGGGGCTCCAACGAGGGCCCTGAGGGCTCCTGGGGTTCAGCTTCCTGAGCCAGCTGGGCCGTGTGCTCGAAGGCAGCCTGCAGCAGGTGGGAGGCGAGGCAGGTGATCCAGGTGACGAGATAGGCCAGGTGCCAGGAGGTGAGTGCTGTCGTGCTCTCCACCCACCAGTACAGACGCATCAGCAGTGCCAGGAGCCCCTGCACCACACGGTTCTCCTGCAGGGCCTGGAGCAGAGAAGTGGACAGGCAGGTGGCTCCCCGGAGCTGCCCCAGCGCAGCTCTGGCTGTGCCCAGCACCCCGGGAAACCCCAGGCCACCCACCTTGCTGGGAAGCCAGCCCAGGCTGAAGTGCTGGGCCTTCTGGCACAGCCTCCAAGTCAGCAGCAGCAGCAGCAAGGCCACCAGCATCAGGCCATGCAGACACGACAAAAGCAGGTCCGTCCAGATGGCCACAGACAGGCCCAGCCGCTCCCAGGCACCCAGCAGGACCAGGCCCGAGGCCCGGGCGCAGCCCAGCACACCTGCCCACACCAGCCTGGGTCCCCACAGCGCCAGCCACACAGGGGCCTGTATCAGGGCCAGCCCAGCCCCGAGAGCCTGGCGCAGGGGGCAGGCTGCAACTCCCGGGGCTGGGGGGCCCTGCCTGCCGCGGGACCCCCGGGCCTCCTGCGCCAGCCCCAACACCCAGTGGTTGAAAATGATGATCTTGAGGAGCAGAAAATTGTAGAGGTGAACCCGGTTCTGGACCAACTGTTGGAGGAGGGAGAGGCCACGTCACCTGTGGTCACCCGCCTGGGGCAGGAATCCCAATCTTGCTATGGAGGTGGAGCTGCTGGGCCACCATGGGCCATCATAGGTCCTCCCCCTCTCAAGGCCTCAGTTCCCCAGTGCACAAGGGTGACCTCTGTCCACGTTCAATCTGAGGAGGATGCCTTAGAAGATGTTTCATATTGTATATGGGTTCCTTTCCATTGGATTTAAATGATTGTTTATAATACTCCAGACTGAAGAAGGTCACATTATTATTATCCTTATTATTATCATCATCATAGAAGGAGTGACCTTCCCCCGCCCCAACCCTGCAGGACTTGAACTGGGGCAGTTGGGCTGGCCTCCGCACCAGTCGCCTCCTGGCATCAAGAGGCCAGCTGGGGACGAAGGGCAGTGCCATCAGAGGTCGAGAGATATGAGAGATGCGGGGAGGGGCGACAGAACCGTCCTACTTGGAGAGGTGAAGGAGAAGGGGGGTTCCCGTTTCTGATCTGGTGGCAGGTTGAACAAGGGTGTCTCCCGTGGACTCAGATGGGCACATGGGGGCAGGGTCTGGGCAGGGAAAGAGGCTGTGCTGGAGTCTTGTGGCCCAAAGACCTGCACCCCCAACCCTTGAGTGACACCAGTCTGCCAGTCTGGACCCCCCATTGCCTGTGTCCGCAGGACCAGGAGAGCTTGGGTCCTGAAGAAGGTCACATTATTATTATCCTTATTATTATCATCATTATAGGAGTGACCTTCCCCCGTCCCAACCCTGCGGGACTTGAACTGGGGCAGTTGGGCTGGCCTCTGCAGCTGGGCGGAGGCAGCCCTCTGCGGTTGGCTGGGTGCCCACCCAGGGGCTGGGTCCGCAGAGCTGAGGGGGTGCAGCTATGCCGGGAAAGGACTATGGCCAAGGGGTCCAGCAAGAAGAATCAGGGTGGAGGAAGGAAAGGACCTCCCAGACCATGATCCTGAGACCAGGGAGGAGGGAAACCTATTATGTCCCACCTGGTCCCACAAGATCGGTTTTATAGGAGAGGAAACAGAGGCTCAGAGAGGTGAAGTGACTTGCCCAACGCCACACAGCTAGAGAATGGAATGGCCGAGATTGAAATGTAATGGTGTGTTGCTGTGTGTCTCTCTCTACCACATTGTGTTCTCTGCCCTTTCTAAGCCACAGCAGGAGACCCAGGGGACCCTCTCTGGACAATTGAGCCCACCGAGGGGCTGCGATGTGGAGGTGTGGCCCCAACTGCAAGCATGAGCATGTTTGAAAAAGATGGATGGGAAGGAAGAAGCTTAACACACAGGAGTGACCCCCCCCCCACAGGGAAAATTCCAGCACTGGGGTTTAGGGGTGGAGCTTCTGGGAGCTGCCGGGTTGTTCCCAAAGGCAGGCAGTCACCTAGTTCCATGGGGCAGGCCAGATAGGACTTGGGTCCAGCAGCACGGAGGTGGCCGTGAAGGGCCGGGTATGTGCCCCCCCCCCCCCCACTGCTGCCCCCAGCCCCCACTCACCAGCGCCGACAGCCTCACCACCTGCAGCAGAATCTCCCAGAGGCTGGATCTGACGGGAGGGACAGCCTCCATGCCTGGTGTCCCTCCCCTCCTCCAGCCGGGAGAAGCTGGGTGACCTCACAGATGCCACAGGGTGGGGGCCAAGTTACCGTGGGGACCCAGTTGTCACAAGAGATCCCCCCTTTACCTGGCTCCTGCCCCTCCACAGCTCCCTCTGAGACCTCAGGCCCAGTCTGGCCACATCGCACTCAGGAGGCTTTTCTGGCCTCTTGAGCAAGGTTTCCTTGAGGTTTGTGTCCCCAGGACATCGTAGAACAAGAAATTGAGTGCAAGCAGTTTACCTGGGGGGTGGTCCCTGCAAGCATCCATAGGAGAGGGAGAAAGTGAGGCAGACTTTGACCTTGGGCAACTGGGAGCTCAGTCTGGCTGCGGAACCCTGGAATGGGGTGCAGAACCCACCTCAGAGTCAGTCCACTGAAGGATCATGAAAACTAGGGTGTGGGCTGGGTGCAGTGGCTCACGCCTATAATCCCAGCACTCTGGGAGTCCGAGAGGCAGGAGGATCACTTGAGGCGGGGAATTCGAGACCAGCCTGGGCAATAGTGAGACCCCATCTCTACAAAAAAAATAGAAAAATTATCCAGGCATGGTGGTGTGTACCTGTAGTTCCAGCTACTCGGGAGGTTGAGGCAAGAGGATCACTTGAACCCAGGAGTTTGAGGTTGCTGTGAGCTGCAATGACACTCCCACACTCTAGCCTGGGTGACAGAGTGAGACTCGAAAGAAAGAAAAGAAAGAAAGAAAGAAAGAAAGAAAGAAAGAAAGAAAGAAAGAAAGAAAGAAAGAAAGAAAGAAAGAAAGAAAGAAAGAAAGAAAGAAAGAAAGAAAGAGAGAGAGAGAGAAGAAAGAGAAGAAAGGAAGGAACGAAGGAAGGAAGGAACAAAGGGAAGGAAAGGAGAACTAGGATGTCTTCCATGTTCTGTCTACTTCCTTTTGGACATTAACTCCCCCCCACCCCACCAAGCTCCAGCCTGCCCCCCATGAGCACCAGAGAGAGCCCTCAAGAAACTGAGGAGGGGTCTGGGGGAGGAAGCCAGAAAGGTATCTCGAGCAATAAGCCCCAGGCATGAGATAGTGGGAGCCCGGACCTCGGATGTGACTCTAGGAATGGGGACAACATAAAATATTTTATAACGGGCAGTGAGCAGGTCTGCCTTTTGTCCCAGAGGGAGACACTCTATCTTCCAAGGTTGTTTGATGTACAGACCTCGTTGAAAAGAAAATCCAAGACAATGGACAACCAATGAATGCCTCACTCACAAGACACGCAGAAACACAAAAGATGTGTAGAGAGTTGTGTCCCAACAGAGGGAGGAACAGGAAAAGAGGTAAAGTGAGGCAGGGGTCAGGGGTCCCCCTCAAAAAGCGGGGTGAAGGGCAGATTGTCGCGCTGCCCATCCAGGAGCAGGTTTGGGGAGAGAGGCAAAGAGATTACGGGGAGTCAGAAAGTGGTGGCTGGAAGTAGGATTCCCTCCTCTCTTTGATTTGCCCCCTACCATCGCCTGGGGTCACTGTCCCCTGAATCCACTGTCACTGAGGCTGCACTGATGGTCCTCAGCTTCATATTCCACACTCCTTGTGGTCAGGGCAGGTGCTGGGGCTGAAGGGCCCCACATCCCCTAAAAGTGGCCCATTGGGATGCCAGGCTCAGGTCCCTGTCCCAGTTCCCCTCACCTGCCTTCCCCTCCCCACTGCTCACCATCGGAGCCTTAATCTTGGTCCCCAAGCTGGATTCCAGCAAAGCTTCTCTGTGGCTCCGTGGCTACCCAGAGCACAGAAAGGGAGGGACACAGAGGACGCCACAAAGCCTGGACATCTAGTGACAGAGGTCAGGGGCCTCCCCTGGAGTGTGAAGCCAACTCAGGACCCCCTCCAACTTATCTCAAGAAGAGCAGGACCAGCCATGTGGGCCCACAAGCCAGAAATCCTGGTGTCACCCCACCACCTTCCCTGCTTGCCTTCCTTCCAAGCCACCTCTGAAGGCAAGGGCCACAAATCCCACTCACCACTCTGTCCCACGCCTAGAGTAGTGCCGCGTGCACAGCAGCTCTATAATTATTTGAATTAAGAAATGAATGAATAATGGCCCTACCTGCCAGGTCACACCTGAGAGCAGCAGGACTTGCTGCAGGAGGAGCCCCCAGTTTAGATCCTTCAGCAGGGGACCCTCCACCTTCAGTCCAGGCCTCCCTCCAGTCCTCTCTGCGTCCCTGCTCAGCACTAAGTTCGAGGCCATCTGTGCTCTGCTGCGCTATGTGCCTTTTTGAAGGTTCTCTTTGCAGGGTAACAGGGAGGGGTGACCCCTTTATCAGTGGCCACTGCGTTGCGCAACACCAGGGGGCGCCATTCCCGCGTCCCTGCCGCACTCTGTCCCAGGACCGTGAGCGAGTGGAGGAGAGGCAGGGTGCCCGCCTCCGACCCCCCGCCAGCCCCGTTGCCCCCAGCTCTCCAGCACGCTCCCCCGCGGGTGCAGGACGGCGGCGCGGCCGCGCGGGGGCAGCAGACACCCGGGGCACCGGCCCGTCGCGCACCGGCGCCCGCGCGACTTGGTGGCGTTTCCAGCGGCTGGTTTTGCACCCTGGTCCGGTTTCCCCGTGACAACCACGCCCCGCGCAGGTTCCGTCATGCCCAGGGTTGCTGGAGGCGACACCAGCGAGAAATAATCAGAACCATATCCTCCACTGTTTATTTCATGTTTCAATGTTAAAACTTCATTTTATTTCAGATTTTCACTCTTTTTTCAGAAGTACACAAAAAGGATAAATATGCCTTTGTAAATATTGGAACGTTTTTTTCATTTCTCAAGATGGCTTGATCCAAGCCAATGACATGCAAAAATAATGATTAAAAACTGATGAAACTGTCAGGGACCGTATCCCGGTTAAAGGAAAAGGATTTGGAGAGACTGAAGACCGAGGTTTGAACGAACCTCTTAGGAGTCTCTAACCCTGGACAAACTCCCATTCCAGGTTTCCTCACCTGTAAACCTGGGACAGACCTGGTAGCACCGCCAGGGAGGTCTTGGGGAGAAGTGAATGAACCCAGCCTGTGGCAGCTTTTGGGCAATGGCTAGGGCTGGTGAGTAATGTGGTCAGCATCTGTGCATGAGAAGGAATTCAAGAATTTTCTTAAATAAAAGCTACAAATTGCTTTAAAATAGGTGCAAATTTGTAAAAAGAAATCACCCGGAATGCACAAACTTTATTAATTCACAAACCAATGTGTGGAAATAATCATTTTAACCAAACTGCTTTCAGGCAGTCCACTTGGAGCCCAACACGATTTTGAAGTTACAAAACAACAACAACAACAATACTTCCAAATATAAAGAAGGAATACTGCTACCTTAAAATTAATTTTTTAATTTAAATTTTTTTAACATGAAAATGCTTTAAAAATGTTTTTCAAGAGATAAGTTGTCAAACCATCCCATTGTTCAAAAATAGTATTCATCCCCAAATAAAAGGTGTGACAAATGGACAAAAATGCATAAATGCAAGCAACAGATTGTGAAGCCACACCTGAGAGGTACAAAAATCATCAACATATGAAAAAGCAGCAATGGGAAATATTCGTAATTTTCCCCAATTTGTTTATGGATCAATTTGTTCAGTACCAAAGTTTTTAGCACACCTGTTTTCTGCCAGCTCCCCTAGACCTTTTTCTCTGGGACATTTTCTCGTCCTCCCACCCCACCCTACTCCTCCCTCTCTACCTGCTCTTTTCTCTACGAGGCCCCTCTGTACTAAAGAAAATGTTCCTCTGTGCCCCTCTACACCCCCACCCCCATCCCCTACCCCCTACCCCACCCCCCATTTAAACCCATATTGTTGACAGAAGTCCTATTGCCACCTATGGCCCCCACCAGCCACCACCACTGTCTTGGCCCAAGTCACTGATAAACTCGTTGGTGAATCTGAACCGTGAGCAAAGCCAAAAAGCAGTGACAACCTGGGAGAAATGTTTGAAACCCACCAAACAGTTCAAGAATCATGATCTAGAATATACAAAATATCAATAAGATAAAATTAAACAACCATCACATTTCCATTAGGAGGAATAAGTTTAAGAGATCTATTGTACATCATTGTAACTACAGTCAATAATAAAATATGAGGCCGGGCGCGGTGGCTCACGCCTGTAATCCTAGCTCTCTGGGAGGCCGAGGTGGGCGGATCATTTGAGCTCAGGAGTTCTAGACTAGCCTGAGCAAGAGCGAGACCCCACCTCTACTATAAATAGAAAGAAATTAATTGGCCAACTAATATATATAGAAAAAATTAGCCGGGCATGGTGGCACATGCCTGTAGTCCCAGCTATTTGGGAGGCTGAGGCAGCAGGATTGCTTGAGCCCAGGAGTTTGAGGTTGCTGTGAGCTAGGCTGACGCCACGGCACTCACTCTAGCCTGGGCAATAAAGTGAGACTCTGTCTCAAAAATAAAATAAAATAAAATAAAATAAAATAAAATATGGTGCATGATATATTGTATGCTGAAAGAGTAGATTTTAAGTGTTCTCACCACAAAAAAATAAAGATGTGACGCAAGGCATATGTTAAATAGCTTGTTTAGCCATTCCACAGTGTGTGTGTGTGTGTGCATCTCAAAACATTATGTTGTATGCCATAAATATATACAAGTTTTTTGTTTATTTGTTTTGCTTTTCGAGACAGAGTCTATCTTTGTTGCCCAGGCTAGAGTGCTGTGGTGTCATCATAGCTCACAGCAACCTCAAACTCCTGAGCTTAAGCAATCCTCCTGCCTCAGCCTCCCAGGTAGCTGGGACTACAGACGTACAACACCACATCCGGCTAATTTTTCTATTTTTAGTAGAGACGGTGTCTCCCTCTTGCTCAGTCTAGTCTTGAACTCCTGAGCTCAAGCGATCCTCCCTCCTTGGCCTCCCAGAGTGCCAGGATTACAGGCGTGAGCCACCACGCCCGGCCAACATAGAGTTTTTATTTTTCAATTAAAAATAAGGAAAGAAAAAAATTGAAATGACCCAGTGGAACACAGGGGCAAAGGCAATTCACAGAAGGGGAAACCAAAAGAACAAATAAACTTAAGAAAAAAGATGTTCAAGCTCATTAGTAATCGGGGAGGAATGCAAATTGAAACCACAGTGACATACTATCTCACACTCGTTTGCAAAAACAAAAAAAGTCTACAGTACGCTTGCTGAGCGGCTATCTCTGGGATAACCAGAGCCTCAGACACTGCACATATCCTGCCCCACAGCCCCAGGTTGGCTCCCAGTGTCTGGGCGCCACCCAGGGTAAGAAATGCATTAACAAAGCTGCCCATTAACTGCACATGTGAAACTGAAACAAGAAGTTAATGAAACAATAATTACCCTTACTACGTGCGATGTGCCCTTCTATTTTCTACTCATTCTATTTCACAACCGGCTGAATTATTTTCGTTACCTTCCAATGGGTTGCAAAGCCTGGTTTGGAAAGCACTCCTTCAAAAACAGCCACTTGTAAACAAAAAAGATAGGTACTAGGCTGTGGCGCTTTCTTTCCTATCAGCAAGAAAACGGATAAACAAACTGGGTGTGTCCATTTGAGGGATGACTAAGCCGTGGTTAAAATGCACAAGAGCTCCATGAAAGATCTCAAAAACATAAAACATGAAAGATCTCAAAAACATAACGTTAAGAGAAAAAGGAAAGTTACAGAGTGATAGCTATAGCAGGGCAGCATTTTTATATAAACTTTTTTCAAACCCATTAAGGAATATTATGTGTTATTTTGAACACCTAATCTATGTAGTAAAAATATAAAAACAAGACCTAGAAGGTCTGCTATCCATTCACCGTGGTAGCAGTTTCCCTGGGGCAGTAGACGGAGGAGAGAAGTTAAAGGAAGTTCTCTTCCTTTTCCACATTCAAACATTCCGAAGCGTAGGGACAACGTGGTAACATCCGTTCATTCTGGGTAGTGGACACCAGGATATCAGACGTATACTGTGAAGACACCACTCTGGTTGGGCATGTTTGGCTAACCATTGAAACTGAGCGATGAACACATATATGCAGGGGGTTAAACTAGCATTTTCTTTTGTGTGTATTTGAAATTTTTCATAAAACACTTAAAAACAAGAATCTGTGCTACCTCTGGCTACTGGGAGCAGGGAGAGGCTGGATGGGACCAGAGGGGCAGAGGTGGAGGGGCAAGAAGGTGTCATTTGAGTCCACAGGATTTGCTGATGGACAGAAAGTGGGACTGGACAAAAATGACTTGGGCTGAGCCCTGGGGCGCAAGGTGGTTTAGGGGTGTTTGCCGAGACAGGGGGATTTGGGAGTAGGGAGAACAGCCAGTCGGGTTTGGACTCATTGTCAGCAAGAGGCCTGTGGCCTCCAAGGAGAAGATGTCAGGTGTACAGGTGGGTAGACAAGTTCAGAGTTCAGGGGAGAGTCAGCATTAGGAGTTGCCAATTTGGGAGTCACCAGATAGTGACAGTAGTTAAAATCACGAGACTAGATGAGATCACCCAGGAAGTGGGCGTAGAGAGAAGGAAGGTGTCCCAGGACTGAGCCCTGGGGCTCTCCTAAGGGTGGAGGTGGAGAGAAAGGAGGAGGGGGCAGCCAAGAGGGCAGGACAGGAGGAAGGGAGCTGCTGTCTCATCCCCAGTGACCCCACAGCCCACCAGCACCATGGCTGTCTGTCCTCGGCAGCCCTGACTCTGCTCAGGACGCTGACTCTTGTCTAAGTAATCGCAGCAGCCTCTGAACTTGCAGCTCACCAGGTGCACTCTTCACACTCTCCACCTGCCTTCTGGAGCCATCTTTGCAAATGCAGATCTAATGCCACAACTCCCCATACCTCACACAGGGTTAGAAAGCGAGTCCACAGCCTGGGGCCCACACTCCCTGCCGCCTGGGGCCTGTACACGTCGGCAGTGACATCTGCAGTGCTCCGCACGCATCAGACACGGATGCACATGGAAGCACACATGTTGGCACACATGTCTGCACACCCGAGGAGCTGGCATGGTAGCCTACACCAAAGGCCATTCCCCTCTCCCCCGTTCCCGGAGACAGCGCTTGCACCCCACACTTGAGCCCGAAACTGCCAGACAGCGCTTTCCCATCCCCAGGGCTTCTGGGAAATCTCTTTCCTCCAGAGAAGGGGGTCGGGCGGCAAGGAAAAGCGTCCCCTCCCTAGCTGGCCCTGGGCTTTGTATGTGAGGGTGCAAGGAAGGCCTGAGCTGCTGCCACCATCTGTGACCAGAGAAGCCAACCCCATGCCAAGGCACAGCATGGCAATGGGAGGACAGCACCTGGGGCCTCGTGAGCTCAGCGGGCCGCCGGGCCGGCCTCGGTGCTGCTGACCACCCACCTTCCTGCGGTGAGAGGTGAGCAAACCCCTACTATTGCAACCACCTGGGGTGGCTTTTCCAACACCTGCATTCAGAAGCGTCCCAACTGACCCCACGGCCTCACATTCTTGGCCCTGAAAGTCTGGCCTTCCCCGCAAAACCGATTCCCCACAAACTCCAAGGAAGAACCCTTTGTCATCTCACTGTCTTGCCTGAGCTGCAATCAGGGCCTGACGTGCTTTACCCTTGTCCGCCCGCTGTGGCCTTACGATGGCCCCTCCTCACCATCACGGCCACCCGCAGCCCTTGGCCATAGGCTTGTACATCGGCGAGGTCAGGTAATAGTTTTGAAACACGAACAGATGCTTTTAATACCCCTCCCCACCCCCAATGATTTTCTGGTACCCAGCCCTTCCCCAGCCACGCTTTGGCAGCTGGACGGGGGTGTCCACTGCCATGGGGGAGGGGCACTCTCAGCAAAAGATAGAAAAGGCTTTTGGGCTCCAAAAACTTAAGACTTGAGGGGACTGAAGGATGAGAGGGAACAAAACAAAACTTGATGAGTCAGAGAAAGACCTTCCGGCCCCAAGGCTAGAACAAGTTCCTGGGCCAGGGAGAAGGAATGGGGTAGCTGTGGGGGGAGAAGTCAGGGGGGCCTGGGGCCCATGCCCCTAGGAGCAGAGCAGTGTCCCAAGACCACCAGGCTCCCCCAGTGCTCCCAGCATGAGCTGTGTCCTCCGCCAGGGCCCAAGAGCCATCCCTGCAGGAGCCAGGTGGGCACCCAAATTGCACAGCTTCTGGTCAGTGGGTCGCACCCCCAGGACATTGAGAGGCCACAGGGCAGCTATTTGGGCCCCCTAAGGGCCTCTCCTGGAGCAACACAAAGCCACCACCCAATGGTCTAGCAGGGCGCCTTTACTTGGGGCCACCCACCTCACTTGAAGCATCTCTCCCGAGGACATGAATCAACATCACAGGTACCCTCCTGCCACCCCCAGACAAAGGAGTGGGCCTGGCACCCTGGGAGGAAGGTGGCCTAGGAGGAAAACCCGAACATCCATACTGGGGAGCTACTGTCCCCCACTAGAATGGGGTAGGGCTGCTTCTGGCTCATCTCTGCCACTCCAGTGCCCCAACAGCGCCAGGCCATCAGTAGGTGTGCAGTAAGTGTTGATTGGCCTAAACAGGGTACGAGGCAGCAGAATTGGGGCCCATGGACCCCGAGCCCCAGCCACCCCCTCCCCGTGACTGTTACTAGCCAGGGCAGCCCGTGCCCCAGGCTGGCCAATAGGATGAAGCAGAAGTCACAGGTTGCACTGAGGCTTCCAACAAAGCTGTGGGGTTTTTTAGTGGAAATTGCCTATTTTTCTAATTAAATTCTTTTTTTCTCTTAAAATGTTTTTTGCTTTATATTTTAATCTCATAAGTGGCTTTTTACATTTAGCCACTCCAATCCTAGGGCAATTTATTTGTCAAAACTTCTTATACCATCTTTTTTGTTCCCAAAATATTAAGGGGGTACAAATTTCTTAGGTTACATGGGTCATTTTTATAATGGTTGAGTCCTGGCTATCACCCAAATAATGATCATAGTCCCCATTAGGTTGGTTTGTCTGCCTCCCCCCGGGCCCTGTTGCTTTCTACTGAGTTTTACTTCCCTCTGCACATGTGTGCTCATCAGTTAGTTCCAATTTAATAGTGAGTCCATGCAGTGTTTGTTTATCATTCTTGCAATAGTTCACTTAGGAGAACGGTCTCCAGTTCCATCCAGATTGTTACAAAAGCTATTATTACATCTTTTTTTTATGGCTGAGTCGTGCCTAACAAAGCTTTTTTTAAAGGAATAGACTCCACTGGCCTTGCCCTTTGCCTTTCCCCTTCTTTTTTTTTTCCTTTTTTCTTTTTTTTAAATAGAGTCTCGCTCTGTCGTCTGGGTAGAGTGCAGTGGCATCATTATAGCTCACTGCAACTTCAAACAAACTCCTGGGCTCAAGTGATCCTCCCGCCTCAGTCTCCCGAGTAGCTGGGACTACAGGTATATGTCACCGTGCCCGGCCTCAGCACTCACTTCCTAATCCTCATTTCACACCACCTCTCAGCCTCTCAGAGGCGGCACTGGGCAATGTTGGCCGTCCCCCATGTTTTTGACACACTGTTGTTGGCATCCTCCCTAACTTTCTTGGGTTTTCTCCAACACTCCTAGCTACTCCTCTTCTACCTGCCCTGAGGTGCGGGGAATCCTCGAGCTGGATCCTGAGTCCTCTCTTCGTCCCCCTCTCTTCCCACCCTGCATAATCTCACCTCTACCAGCTGCCTCAACCACCACCATTACACTCATGACCCTCAATCTGTCTCCAGCCTGACCTCTCCCTGAGCTCAAGACTCTGGCATCAAACAGCCTCCTGGGCATCTTCACCTAGACAGGTCAGACACCTCAAACTCCAAAAACTGTTAGCATCCTCTTCACCCCAAACCTCGGCTTCCTCTGCCTTGAGTGGCACCACCATCAACCCAAGGACTCAAGCAGAAAGTTGGCACCGTTCCTGACATCTTGCTTCTCCATCATCAAAGCTTTGCTGCCTCTACCTCCTAATGACTCTGAAATTCATCCACTCCTCTCCCCAGCCATGACCTCTACCCAGCCCGGCTCATGCTACCATGGTCGCCAGCCTGGACACCTGCAACAGCTTCCCCAGTGCTGCCTGCCCTAACCTCCATCCCTGCACAGGTCCTCTAGACTAGCGCTTTTGAAACTTCAGCTGCATAAAAATGCCTGGACAGTTTGCTAAAACACAGAAATTCTGGGCCCCATCCCCAGCAATCTGACTGTCATTCAGAAGGTCTGGGGCAGGCTGAGAATTTTTGCATGAGCTCCCCTGGGGGAAATGGCCTGGAGGACGGCAAGTATTGCTAAGGCTGAGGCTGCAAGTCCACGTTCATACTTTGGCAAGACGCCCTGCGCTGTCCAATACGGTAGCGACTAGCAACCTATGGCTATTTAAATTATTAAGACAAAATAAATTTTAAAATTCAGTTCCTCAGTCGCACAAGCCACATTTCGAGCGCTCAGCGGCCACGTGTAGCTAGTGGCTACCCTGTGGAACAGCGCGGGTGACAGAACATTTCCATCATCGCGTCATCTCGTCGCAGAAAGCCCCGCGGGGCAGCGTCGCCCGGACCTTCGGGAGACGTCTAAATCTGACGGCTGCTGCTGGGTCCCTCTCTCGCCCAGGGGGACTCCGAGGCTCCCCAGCCTACCAGCACATGCTTTTAGGAAGCGCGAAGGACGTCGGGAGCCTAGAGGGCGGTGGAAGAGGACGGTGAGGTTGCGGGACCTGAGGAGGACCGGGAGGTCAGGGCCAGACCCCCCGCACCCGGACACCGCGGCAACGTCCCGGAGCAGCCAGGCTCTCCCCAGGCTGGGGGAGGGCCGAGAGCCTTGAGCTCATTGGCTGGTTTTAGGGGGCGGCTGCCAGCGCTTTCTTTTGATTGGTTAGTTTATCTTAGCGGAAAGCCAATCATCGAGGGCGGTGGGGGCGCGGCCAGGCAGGCAGTACAGGCCCCGCCCCGAATTCCGGTGCCCGGCCCCCACGGCAGGTCAGGTTGGCGGTGAGTTCGGACCCCCCCACCTCCTTCCAGACCCTTCCGCTCTGGATGTGGCCCCCCAACCCTCGCATTCTCCCCCGGTCCCGGACTGGGGCCAGGTGAGGGGGAAGGGGCAGGTCCTCCCTCCCGCCGAGGGGCGCACCCCTCCCCCAGCCCTGCAGCCCCGCCCCCTCCGCGCTCAGTGCCCGGGTCTGTGAAATGGGATGGCGCTGGCAGCCCCACAGCCTCCTCTGCGGGCCGAAGGGGCACGGGAGATTGAGGTGGGCCCCGGGACCGGGCGGCCTGTCCCCACAGGAGGATGGCTCAGGACGGGGGTGGCAGACTGGCCCAGGTGCGGGCGCGGGTCGCGGCCTCGCACGGCATCACAAATCTGGCCCACAAGCTCCACTTCTATGACAGCTGGGCCCCGGACTACGACCAGGTAAACCTGTTGGGGTCCTCACCTCCGCTCGCTGAGCCTCGATTTTCCTACCTGTAAAGTGGGAATAGTTCGCCTTGCCTCCCGAGCTGTGAGAATGAAGTGAGACCTGATGCGACCCTACAGCCCTGCCCCTTCCCTATCAGCCCCACACTCTGGATTGACAGTCCCCATCAGGGGCCAGGACCTCCCCCAAGGTGCTGCCTGGAGCAGGCGCCACTGAGGAGTCATTGTGGACTATGCAGAGAGAGCTTCCAGTAGAAGATATCCCTTGGTGGCTGAGTCCACCCACCATGGGCTGGGGGCTGGCTCTGCAGTCCTGCTCATTGACAAAGGGAGGCATCTCATGCCTGGGTCTCCTCTCACTGTAGCCACAGCCCAAGCCCCCAACACACACTCAGCTTAGTCTGGCAGACTCCTAGACCACTCCACATGAGAGGTACCCCAAACACTAGGGCACCAGGTGGTGTTTGGCTCAGCGCTGTCTCCCTAGGATGTGGCCACCCTACAGTACCGGGCCCCTTGCCTGGCAGTGGACTGTCTGATCCAAGCCCTTCCAGGCCCACCCCACACTGCCCTGATCCTGGACGTGGCCTGTGGCACTGGCCTGGTGGCTGCCGAGGTAAGACACCCCTGATCACCTGCTCTCCCCTCATCCCCTCACTTCCTCAAATCTCCCACCACCCAGAACTCTGCCACGCCCCAGGCTCACTGTCCCAAACGCGACATCCGCTGCAGGGTCTATTGCCCTCCCAAGATGCAGGGACCCAGCCGGGAAGTGGCAGAGTGTGAACCGTGACTTAGTTCCCCCCTTCCCCAGCTGCAGGCTCGGGGCTTCTTGCAGCTGCATGGGGTGGACGGGAGCCCAGCGATGCTGGGACAGGCCAGGGCCCGTGGCCTCTACCAGCACCTCAGCCTCTGCACCCTGGGCCAGGAGCCTCTGCCCAGCCCGGAAGGTACCTTCCCCCACCCCAGGACACCGAAGCCCACCTGCATGGAGCCCCTTCTCTTGCCAAGCCCTTCACCCCATGATCCAGCTGCAGCCCAGGACTGGACATGCCTGCCACATGCTCCATGGGATCTGGGTCCTATAGTCATGGGTGGCAGACCTTGTCCCTCCCCAAGCCCCACCTTGGGACACTGGCCTCTAGGGTGGTCTGAGGCCACACTGTAGACAAAGCCCCACACCACATTCCCATACTGCCCCACAGGGACCTTCGATGCAGTGCTGATGGTAGGTGCCCTCAGTGATGGCCAGGTGCCTTGCAGTGCCATACCTGAACTCCTGCGAGTCACCAAGCCAGGTGAGGAGCAGCCCAGCCACCCGCAACTCCACCTTCCCCCCTCCACACCACAGACACAGGCCTCAGAACCCCTCAGGCCAGGCACAGGGCAGGGTCCTGCCTAGGGTCACACACAGCCTAGCCTAGCATCCCAGCCACCACCTGCCAGCCCAGGGCCTGGCCTCAGCTGCCAGCATCCACACACCCAGGCAAACAGGCAGGACAGACAGGTGGCCAGGTGGTCTCTTACCTGTGGACATCCAGGAGCCACTTCACTCTCCTCTCTAGCCTGTTTCCTAGCTTAAGAGCAGGATGGCATAATCCCTGTGATCCCGTCCCCATAGGGTGACAGCCAGAATTGGGTGAAACAGTGTCTCTAAGGCATTATAGTAAGGCCGCAGCTCAGTCCCTTCATCTGCCAGCTTCCTCACAAAGTCATGGACTGGCTCAGGTGAGTCTCTTTCTCTTTCCTGGCCTCCGTTTCCTCAACAGGTAAATGGGGCCACTCAGGTGAGATGAGAGTTGTGAGCACTTTCTGTAAACTCTGCACCTGGAGCTGGTGTGCATGCAGTTGTGTCCTGTGTCCTGTGTCCGTACCACACACCTGCCCTGGACTTGCCTCTGCTCTGGGTGGAAGGCGCAGACCCTGTCTTCTGGGGCTCCATCACCAACCCACCGGGGCCCAGGAAGGGGCCAGAGAGCACAGGGCCAGGCCCTAGGTGGCCCCACGAGGGCTGTGACTGCTCGATGTTCCTAGAACTCAGAGAAGAGAGGCATTATGGAGGCTAGGATGAGATATCTATGCGACATGGCCTAAGTGAAGTTGCAGGGCAGAGAGGAGAAGGGCTGAGTGTGCGGACCAGAGGGTGGTGGCTGGCTGCAAGGCAGGACCAGCAAGTGACAGGAGAAAACGCTTCCTCTCCCTCCCCCATTCTCACACCCCACCCCTCCCACAACCATCCCCAGGCCCAGCAGGGGCTTCAACTAAGCCTGGACAGGTCTGGGCAGGCTTTGATCTCAGGGAGCCCTGGAGACTGCCAAATGCAGGGCTGTCATGGGGTCAGCCAGAGAGGTAGAAGGTGGGCCCAGAAAGCCCAGAAATTCGTACGCATGAACCAGCAAGGACCGGACTTCCCAGCCCAACCCACACTTACCAGGGCCCTCGGCTGGCAGAGCCCTGTCTCCCTGCCCGCAGGTGACAGGCTCCCCTGCTCCCCTGCTCTGGAGCCTTCCCTTTCACCGCACCCGCTCCGCCAGCAGCGCCCTGCTTCCCCTTGCCCCTTTCTCCAGGAAGCCTTCCCAGGCCAGTCACTGGGTCTCCCGTCTCTCTTTCTAAGTGTGTCTACAGCCACATTGGGCACACTGCAGGTGCCTGGACCTGAGGGGCCAAGGCGATTCCTCCACTCAGCCAGCGCTCGTGGCTGTGCTGGCCATTTTACACACACAGCCTTCCCGTGAGACAGGATAATCACCCCTGTCTGCCTGCTGGGAAACTGAGGCTCAGCTGAGAAACTGAGGCTCAGAGAGGTGAAGGGACTTGCCCAGGGTCCAAAGCCCGCGTGCTTCCCTCCAGTAC
Source organism: Mirza zaza (assembly GCA_008750895.1). Classification (NCBI taxonomy): domain Eukaryota; kingdom Metazoa; phylum Chordata; class Mammalia; order Primates; family Cheirogaleidae; genus Mirza; species Mirza zaza. The sequence goes on along the minus strand of VSMD01063936.1, from coordinate 22,722 downwards.
ATCTGGGCACAGCCACACCCTCCAGCAGAGGCCTGGGCGAACGGTGAGGAGGGAGCCCTCTGAGTCCAGATTAAGTCAGGAATTCCCAGCTTAAAGGACGCTGGGGCCTTGAAGGGTGCATAGGAGGCCACAAGCTGAGGAAGAGAAGGGGCTTCCAGGGGAGGGGACAGTGGGCACCAAAGCCATGGAGGTGGGAAAACGCCAACCTGGGGTCGAAGCTCGAAGAAATTTTGGGCCTTGAAGACATAAACAGGAAGGGACAACCCTCCCCAACAGGAACAGGCCTGGGACTGCGGCTCCCGCCCCTCCCCCACCTCACCCACCCCTTCCCCTCCGCAGGTGGGCTGGTGTGTCTGACCACCAGGACCAACCCATCCAACCTTCCGTACAAGGAGGCACTGGAGGCCACCCTGGACAGGCTGGAGCAGGCTGGGGCGTGGGAACGCCTGGTGGCCTGGCCCGTGGACCGCTGGGAGCTGGCCACCTCTGAGCTCGAGGCGGCGCCCGGCACCTCTGCCAGGGATGGCTTCATCTCCGGCATCGTCTACCTATACCGAAAGCAGCGGGTGACCCAAGTTGAGGGATGAGGCCCAGTCAGCAGCCCCCAGTTGGCCTCTGACCCTCTGTGTGACCTTAGCCAGGACTATGGTCTGCTGGGCCCCCTGAGGCTCCGGCTGTAAAATGGGGCCACTGTGCCAACCCTGCCCCTCAGGAACACTCTGCCTATTAAATGAGCTCTCAGGCCAGGCGTGGTGGCTCACACCTGTAATCCTAGCACTCTTGGAGGCTGAGGTGGGCAGATAGCTCAAGGTCAGGAGTTCGAAACCAGCCTGAGCAAGAGCAAGACCCCATCTCTACTATAAATAGAAAGAAGTTAATTGGCCAACTAATATATATAGAAAAAATTAGCTGGGCATGGTGGTGCATGCCTGTAGTCCCAGCTACTCAGAGGCTGAGGCAGCAGGATTGCTTGAGCCCAGGAGTTTGAGGTTGCTGTGAGCTAGGCTGACGCCATGGCACTCACTCTAGCCTGGGCAACAAAGTGAGACTCTGTCTCAAAAAATAATAAAAAATAAAAAAATAAATAAATGAGCTCCCAGAAGGGACAGGAGGCCTCTTGGTTCTGCAGTTTTCTCACCCCAGGAGAGAGGAGTGACATCTATCCTGTGGGTTCAACAAGAAATGTGACAGAGAGGACCCCCAGCTGGGCCGTCCCTGAGCCAGGCCTGAGGGGTCACTCCTCCCAGGGGCCCTCTCACCTCCAACTCATTGACAAGGAAACGGAGGCTGAGCAACCCGGAACGTACTCACGCTGCACAACAGTGGCAGAGCAGGGTCCACACTCCATCCTGGAAAGCCCCCAGATTTGAAGCCAGAGGCCCCGAGCTATGGGCCTGAGCCACACACTTTCACCCATCCAGGACTCGGTTTCCTCATCTAGAAAGGGATCAGGCCAGCTTGGTGGCTCACGCCTGTAATCCTAGCACTCTGAGAGGCCAAGGCAGGCAGATGGCTCAAGGTCAGGAGTTCAAAACCAGCCTGAGCAAGAGTGAGACACCGTCTCTACTAAAAATCGAAAGAAATTAATTGGCCAACTCAAAATATATAGAAAAAATTAGCCAGGCATGGTGTCACATGCCTGTAGTCCCAGCTACTCGGGGAGGCTGAGGCAGGAGGATTGCTTGAGCCCAGGAGTTTGAGGTTGCTGTGAGCTAGGCTGACGCCACGGCACTCACTCCAGCCAGGGCAACAGAGAGAGACTCTGTTTAAAAAAAAAAAAAAAAGGCATCAGAATGCAGAGCTCCAGGTGTGGCATGAGCTGCTGTCAGCTGAGGAAGGTGAAAGGGCTTTGGTAACTGTCAGCACCTTAGGGACATGAACGGGAGCGTGGGAAGGCTGCGTGGGGAGGAGGCTCAGAGCTGGGCCTTCAAGACAGGCAGGATCCAGAAGGGTGGGGAAAGGGAAAAGGACATTCCAGGCCGAGGGCAGGGACAGCCTGACCAAGGGCCAGGAAGTGGGACCTGTAGGGTGACCCAGCAGAGATGAGATCTGCAGACCAGCCCTGCCGCCCATACAAAGTTGGGGGAGGAGAGGGCAGGTGGTCCATGCCCCAGGGCTAGATGCTCCCAGCTGTCTTCCCTCCTGGGGTCCCCAACCCTTCACCAGGGTCCTGGGCATGGGCTGTTTCCTGTATATGGGGTTTACCCTCCAACAAATAAAGGGCTTGGACAAGGTGATTGCAAAGGTTGGGGCCAGTTCCAATTTCTCACTGTTTGCTGGAACTAGTTCTTCAAGCGCTCGTGTCCTGGCCACAACCCAGTGTTCTTGGCCCTCACCGACCCCTGCCCAGGCCTCTATCCCTGCCCCACCCACCTCCACCTGAAACCAGAGACAATACGAGTCTTCCTGTGCACAGGTCCTCTTTATTGTAGAAAATAATAATTACAGTGATGAACAGATCTTCTTACACTATAAAACAGAAACCACATACAAGGCAGGGAAAACCCCGGGACTGTCCGGGGTGAGGCCATTCCCCCCTCCCTAAGCTCGCTAGTGTCCTTGGTTGGGCAGAGGATTCAGAAGGGGGACAATGTCAAGGACCCAGGATCCTCCTGCTGAAGTGATGAGGCTGCAGGGCAGGGGCGGGAAAGGGTAGGGGTGCCAGTGCCAGGCTGGCTCTCTGGCCCCCTCCCCCACCACCACCCAAACCAGTTTGGACCACCTTCACCCCTCCCCCCAAACCTGTCCATCCACTCTGCACTCCACCGCAGGTGGGTGGGTGAGGCCCCAGCCGTACTCATGGCCACAGATTTCCACGGGCAATGCACAGCCCAAGCGGCACTCACTGTCCCACCCAGTCACACCAAGGCCTCAGCAGGGTCACAGGAGTGCCCGGGAATGGGGCCGTGGGAGAAGAGCTGGAGTCACAGAAGATGTGTGCAGAGGGGGTGGGGAAGATCAAAACAGGGGACAGTAGCCAAAAGTGGTGTGGGCAGGACACCTACTCAGAGGCAGAGCCCAAGGTCAGAGTCAAGCTGTCCTGGCCAGCAGGAGCCAGCTCCCCACTCCACCGCCTCCTCTCCTGTACCCACGGGCCGTTCAGAGGAGGGTGGCATCCATCCTTGCTTATGGGGGCTGAGGGCTGCTGGCCAATGGCCTGGCTCAGTCCCTGCTTGCCCAGCCCCCAGCAGCCAGGCTGTCCTGGGTCACAGGCTGCGCTGAGTCAGTCCAGGCAAAAACAAAGCCAGAGGAGCAGAGCGGAGCAGTGGCACCTTACACGTAGTTGCTGGCCGGGCCGGAGCGGGCCGCAGAGTACTTGGCCGAGTAGGGCTTGTCGGTGCGGGGTGGGCAGTTGCAGCAGAGCAGGGACCCCCCGAGCAGCAGCAGGCCCGAGGCGGCCCAGCCAATGTAGAGCGAGGCACCCATCTCCCGCTTCTGCCCAGAGGCCACCAGCGGGTTGTAGAAGTCACGGATGATGTTGTTGGCCGTCCAGGACACGGGCACCATCACCAGCAGGCCAGCCAACAGGAACACCACGCCGGCCACAATCATGGTCTTGGCCTTGGCGCTCTCGTCCTCCACGCAGTTGGTGCACTTGCCCCCGACCACGGACAGCAGCACGCCCAGGGCGGCCACGATGACACAGATGACGATGAGGGCGCGGGCCGCCTGCAGGTCCTGCGGCAGCGCCAGCAGCGAGTCGTACACCTTGCACTGCATCTGGCCGGTGCTCTGCACCACGCAGTTCATCCACAGCCCCTCCCAGATGGTCTGCGACGTGACGATGTTGCTGCCGATGAAGGCCGTCACGCGCCACATGGGCAGCGCGCAGCTCAGCATGGCGCCCAGCCAGCCCAGCACGGCCAGCGCGATGCCGGTCACCTGCAGCCCCATGGAGGCCATCGCTCAGCGTCGGCTGGGGTCGAGGACCTGGAAGGCTGAGGGCAGCTGGCTCTGGGGCTGTAGGATTCTAAGCGTGAGGACAGACCTGGTTTGTGGAAGCCTTTCCCTGTGAGTCAGGAGACCGAAGCCAAAGCCCGTCCTGGAGTCAGACGCACAACCCCGACAAGTGTGACCAGACCAGTTCCTTCCTGCTGACAGCTACAGCTCCTGCTCTCAGTTACAGGTGGAGCAGTTATATGGCTGTGGAGGAGGGGCGGGGGCAGAGGGAGGGGTTTCAGTCCCTGGGGCCTCCCCCTGACTAGTTTCTCTGGATTCCTGAGCTCTGGCCAACAAAGGCACTTTAAGGCCCAGCCCTGGGCCCCTGAGTCACTATCAAGTCTCAGAAGAAACTGCCCTCTCCCCCGGCCCCTCGGCCTGCCTGCGCTGAGGTCAGGCTAGAGACAGACACACACTGAGTCATGGCCAGGGACACCTGGATGTTCACAGGGCCGGGGGCCGGGAGAGCAGCCAGGCCCAGCCAGGTTGAGGACCCCACACCCAGGGCTCCCTCATCCCAGGCTCAGGTGGGAGGCCAGGGTGGGGACCCTCAGGGACAGCGTCTGAGGAAGAAGTCCTGGGAATGCCCAGGAGAAACCCTGCCTTGATTATTGTTGTCCTCAGTCTTATCATCACTTCCACCGCTGGTGTTATCACTACTGCTTACTGTCATCACAAGTGTACAGGGCTCACCAGCAGTCTTGGCCGGATGAGCCATGAAGGGCTGGGGGCAGGGACTCCTGGGTCCACCACCTGCCTCCCCCATCTCTCCCACCCGCTTCCCTGCCCAGCCAGAGAAGGGGTGCTTGGAGGTGATAGACTCTCACCTCCAAGGCAGAGAGAGACAGAAGCCTGTCCCCTCTCCACCGGTGTTTAGGCTGATGGACTCTGTCCCCACCCAGGCTGAGCCTGCTTGGCCAGAACTGGGTGGGGGAGCTCACCAGGAGCTCGCCAGGGACATCAACAGGCCAGGAAATGGGTGTTTACTCTGTGAAGACACACACAGAGCCCTCCGATGGAGCAGATAAAGCCGGCACGGGTGCAAAGTCCAAAACTCCAGCCGGGGTGGGAGTGGGGAGCCAGACAGTGAGGGGCGCCACATGCTCGGATCGTGCCACAGAAGGCAGCAAATAACACTTAAGTCACTGTGAGTGGGCCCCCTGAGGAGTTGTCCATGGCCATGGGACTGGCTGGAGGACTCTGGGGTAGGATGGACACTGGGGTAGGAGGGCACTGGGGTAGGATGGGGAAACGCAGCTCGTTCTGGGAACAGGTCCCCGGGAAGTTGAGCAAGACAAGGGGACTAGGTGAAGGAGGACACTGGTGTACAGGGAGCAGCAAGGCGCCCGTGCCAGGTGGGGAAACCCGGAGGAATCCACTTCAACCAGAGACGGGGCCGGTGGGGGAGGGGCAGAGTAGAAATTTTGGCCTGGAACGTCAGAGGCCCTGAAAGGGGGAGGTGGGGCAGGGGGTCCAGGATTAGGAAGGTTCTGAGTAGGGGCTGAGGGGACCTAGAGGAAGGGGTCATCGTGAGCCAGGGTGGGTGAGGGCACATCACAGCTGGACCAGGGAACCCCCGCCCTCCACCCGGTCATGTTGTGTCTCTCTCCCCGCCAACGCTGAAGAGCTCCTGGGGGGCCAGGGCTGCAGTGTATTCTTGAGTCCCCGCTGTCGTCCAGCACCGGAGTGGCTGTGTCTCCAGTTTGGGCCCAGACATTCGTAGTTCTTGAGCTCCCGAGGGCAGTCGTGAAACAGGCCAGGATTTGGGCTGGAGCTATCTGGGAGCGCTCAGCCCGTGGGGGGCATTGGAGATGGGTCTATTGGCCACCTAACGCACCAGGGGGCTGGCCGGGACAATCTAAAGTGATCCACTTTACAGACGGGAAAGTTGAGGCCTGGTATTGTGGTTGACTCTACACACATCCTTCTACCCTGATGGGCTGGGGGTTCCTGGCGGACAGAAGTAAAGCCTCTCAGTGCCTGGTGCAGGGCTCCACACGTCACAAGTGCTCAAGAAATGTTTGATGATGGAAGGGAGGAGACATTCTCTGGTTTCCAGCTACTCTCCCACACTTTCACACATGCCCCCCCCCACCCCATAGGCACAGCGACATAAACAGGGGCGGTTTCTGCCTGGGCCATGCCTCCCTGGGACTTTCTTGCAAGGCTCCAAGGAATTGCACACAAAGCCTGTGGACTAAGCAACAACAGAAAGAACCACCCTTGGTGATTGACAATAGGTGCTTTCCCGCCAGTGACCTCATCACAGCCTCCCGCCAGTAGGCAGGTCAGGGACTTTTAATGCCTGGGCTCAGATGAGTAAACTGAGGCTCCAAGAGGGCTAGGGACTTGCCCAGGATTGGGGAGCACGCCAACGTGGAAGCCTCCTCATCCAGGTGCCCTTTACCTGTCATCCCAGCCAGGCAGCACCTTAGCAAGCTGAGTGGAGGAGTCAGTCGGCCAGATGGCCAGACCTCTCCCTGCAACACTTCCTGCCCTTGTTTTCCTGGGACACAGCCAACAGGGACTTGGGGAAGCAGAAGTAGGGGAGGGGAAACATGTAAGCCCCAGAATGTTGCACTTTGTGGCCCAACAGAAGTGACTAAGAAGCTGTCCTTCCCTGTAGGGCCCGGCCAAGCAATTAGGAACAGAGGTGGGGGGGCTGGGGGAGTGGGGGAGGGCAAAGGAGTGGCCCCAGACATAGGCAGGGAGGTCCACAGGCAGCTCAGGAGGGGCTGAGGGACCCAGATGTGAAGGAGGGGCAGGAGGGGTGTCCCTGGGGCACAGCGAGCAGCTCAGCACATGAGTGGAGCTGGAGAGATATTTGTTGATGCTTGGTTTATGCCAAGAGAGGGCTGGCTTGGTCCCACCCACCTGCTGCAGGAAAAACACCAGCAAAGCAAAGACACGTTTCTCCTCTCCACTCTGGTTCCCTGAGCCCTAAAGTGGAGGAAGACAGGAAAATTCACCTCTAGGCTGTGCCTGGTCTTCTCCCAAAAGCTAAAACAATCTTTATTAGGACACCATATAATGAATGTGTCTGCCATTTATCACCTTTGTTTTGGGGTCAGGGAGTTCAGGGTTGGCACTTACTTTCTTTTCCTTCTTCACAGCATCGACTGTATAATTCCATTCCAATAGAATTGGGTCACGTGTGCTGGTTTTTATCGACCATGGCCTCCTCCCCACCAGGCCCCCCCTTCCCTGCTCAGCCCATAAACCCACCATCTCCCAACAACCCTGTGGCCTAGTCTGAGCCGCAGCTTGCTCCTTTGTAAAATGAGGACATCTGCACCCCTTCCCCTATCAAAAACAGATGTGCAAGGAAACGAGGATACGCAAACACTTCGTGAGCCGACAAGTTTAGGACCAAAGCTGGGAAGTGTAGCATCCATAAACCAGCTTACCAGTCACAACCCCGGGGGAAGCCAATTCCGTCTCTGAGCCCCGACTTCCTCCTTTGTAAAATGAGAACGTTAGCACCAACTCCCCAATCCAAGACAGATGTGAAGTGGGACGAGCACATGGAAACCTTCTGTGAGCTAGAAAGTTTAGTACCAAGAGGAGGGAGAAGAGCTCCTGACACAGGTTGGCCGCTGCTCAGCCCTGGCCCTGCCCACGCCGGGCAGCAGCTGGGATCTCAGGCCCCTGTCTCCAGAGCTCTCGGGGCTCAGCCAAGTCCTCGGTCACAACATACACATGCGCCTTGCCCTGAGCCCAGCTCCCCTGGAGTCCCCAGCAAAGGGGCAAAGACATAGTCTCCCTCCTGACCTTGAGTTCCTGCTGCCTTCTGGGCCCAAGCCCTGTGCCTTCCTAGCACCTGTCGCAGGCCCCCAAGCTCCTCTTTGGCAGCCGGAAGGATTTCAGTGGGCCGAGCGGGTACAGCCCCACGCCACGTCTTCCAGAAACAGGAAGACTAAAGCCGAGTAAACCAATGTCAACTTAAAATCATTCCTCCCCACCAAACACTAGGTGTTGATCCTTAGCAAATCAAGCAGGTTTTCTGAAGAAAAAGAGGAAACGGCCTCATTCTGGGCTCAAGAAAGTCATCTAGCGTGGAAGTTGGTTCATAACTGTTTATTTTTGCAGGAACTCACTAAGTGCTCAACTGGCAGACCTCCAGCCCACAGGGAGAAGTTAAGATTGTGAAACAAAAAAATATATATATATTGTGAAACAAAGTAGTAAACACAAGAAGCCATGTCCCACTGCTGGGCATCTACCCAAAGGAAGAGAAGTCATTTTATCCAAAAGACACCTGCACTCAAATGTTTATTGCAGCACAATTCACAATTGCAAAGATGTGGAATCAACGCAAGTGCCCATCAATTCATGAGTGGATTAACAAAATATGGTGTATGTATATCATGGAGTACTACTTGGCCATAAAAAAGGATGAATTAATGCCTTTTGCAGCAATTTGGATGAAACTGGAAACCATTATCCTAAGTGAAGTATCTCAAGAATGGAAAAACAAACAGTACATGTACTCTCTATTAAATTGGAACTAACGGATGAGCACACATGGGCACAGAGGGAAGTAAAACTCAGTGGAAATCAACCAGGGGGGTGGGGCGGGGGAGGATGGGAGAGGCAAAAACCTACCTAACAGGTTCAATGAACACTATTTGGGTGATGGGCACACTTAGAATCCGGATTCCAAAAGCCATCCATGTAGCAAAAACATTTGTATTCCCTTAATACTTTGAAATAAAATATAAAAAACATTTTTTAAAAAAAGAAGCCACGTTTGCTCATTTCTGCTTGCTGAATAATCTCACAAAGCCACCAACTGTGAGACATGCAGCCCCCTGGAGAGGGGCTTTGAAGGCAAACAAAACAGAGCACAAGGTCCCCCACGCCTCTTGCCCCAGTCATTATGTTCCTTAAGAGATAAATGACTCTAGTCCTTGACTTTTCTTGTACCTAAGATAAAGGCCGATGGGTTAGTGATTATGTCTCTGTGATCTATAACCAGATATGTTCTTGCAACCAAACTTTGGTGTGATTCTGCTAAAGTGTCACTTCTGAGCAAGTCTGATGTGATTCTGCACGTACTAAACCCTTGCCACCCGTATATTAGCAGTGGCCTGAAATGCTGTGTCCTTAGTCCTCCTTCTAAATAAAATTAACTTTAGTTCTTTAAAAGCTTGATTTTTTTTTTCCTTTGGTCGACAAGATCCTGTTTCTTTTTGAAGTCCCTGGGCTGGGAAGCAGACGTCTGGCCCGAGGCTGAGTGGGAGCCCCTGGTCCTCAGCCTGGCAGCCCACACCAGCGGGCCACCCACCTCCTCAGCCAACGGGTGGAGAAGGACAGGCCTGGCTGCCCAGCCTGGCCAGACCGGCTGAGCAGGTGCTGCCCCCGGGCTGGGCCCCATGTGAGCTGAGGGGGCCGGTGGCCACGTCTGGGGGTGCCTCCAAGGAAGGGAAGAAAGACCGCACTCTGCCTCTTGGCTGGTTTCCCAGGGCCTGGCAGGAAGGGCACTGGGGTGGGGGTGCTGAGTGAGGGGAGGGGGTGTAAGGAGCAGGCTTAGTTGGGCAGGGCTGAAGGGAGAAGGCTACGTGAAGGGAGGGAGTCTTCCAGAAAGGACAGCTGTGGAATTATTTCCTCCAAGTCAGTGCCCCCAAGTTCAGCTTTTGTCGGTTTCAAAATGCCCCATATTTGTGTGTGACCTTGCCATTCCCACCATCCCACCCAGCTGTCCAGCTGTCCAGCCCTTCACAGGCCACTGTTCCCCTTCTGAGAGAGGTCCATCCTAGGACCCAGACGCAAGCCCTCCCTGCCACCCTCCTCTGTCCCTCCCTCCCTCCAGTCCTCCCCACATCCTAACTCCCACTTCAGGGCAGCCCTGTCTCTGCTGGTCATATATTTCCTTCCACTGCAGTGGAGGGAGATGACCTAAGGGTCCTGGAATCCCTGAAGAACCTCTAATCTGATGGAGGAGCCACCCCTGCCCTGCCCAGCCCTGCCCCCCACCAGGGCCGCCTCCTCCTGGCCTCCCAGCGCTGTGTTTAAGCAGCTGCAACAGGCCAGGCACCAGGCCAGTGCCTTCCAATAACAGGAAATCGTGTGATCTTACTGCAGAACCATGGGGGCCTTCCTTGTCATTCACTGTAGAGAGGAGAGAACCAAGGCTCTGGGAACTGATGTGACAGTCTAGGGTCACCAGAATAATGGCACAACCAGGAGTCACACCCAGCTCGATGCCCGATTGTGGGCTTATCCTCTGCCCCTATTCTCCCACTTATTACTCTCACTGTGTTATTCTTTCAGGAAGGACATAGGGAGCCGGCCAGGGAATCTCGCATCTAAGGGGACAGCTCCCCCAGCCCCCACCTTGGGAAAGCAGCCCTGTGTGAACTCTGGGGAGGGACACGGGGCAGGCTTCCTAGAGGAGGTGGCAGGTAGAGAGGAGACTGAAGAGGACAGGGCTTTCCAAAAAGGTGAGTGGCAGGGCCAAAGGCGGAGCCTCTGGGGAAAGTGGGCTGAGAGGTCTGAAGCTGAGGGGGAGGGGATGGAACAGGGCAGAAGCAAGGCAGGCTCATCAGAAGGGCCTCAAGAGCCCAATCCAGGAGCTTGGGGACTTGGGGATGGGCAGGGAGGTCACTGGGCCAGTGTGTCGGGTTAGTTGGAGGGGGAGAGGCAGGAGGGCTGCCCTGCTCTGGAGTGGATGATAGAATCTCAGGACAGGGGAGGCAGGGCTTCGGGGGGGGGGCGGTGTCCCTATCCCAGGACCAGCCCAGATCCACAGAGAAGCCCCCGGCCCCAGGCCAGGACAGGCCTTGTCTCCAGTGCGCAGAACGAGGGGCCGGGCTCACCCCATCCTGCTTCCTCTTGGAAGATAAGAGGAGGCTGGAACCCAGCGCTCTGGGCAGGGCACACACCTGATGACAACATACAGAGAAGCCGTCTGCTTCTGTGACACACCAAGAGGCTGAGAGAAACCGGCAGGCAGACCAGAGAGGACTCCCAGGTAGGCAGCCAGTGAGTCAGCAGTGACATGGCCAGAGACAAGATCCAGGAGTCCGGGATCACAAACACCACCTCGCCCCAGCCCCAGGTGACTCAGAGAGCCTATTACCCCTCCCTCTGGGCGCGGAGGCCCCATGATCCCCCTACCACCCTCTCTCTCCCACGTCTCCCAGCACGGATGAGTGGACACCACCCATGCCTTTTCCTGCCACGCACAGATACTAATCGCTTGCCTTCTAGGGGCCCAGGAAGTCCAGCTGCCAGATCTCCGTGCTACTGCCAGGTGCACCTAGTGACCCAGGCAGCAGCCGTCATTCCCTGCCGGCTCTGGACTCTCGCATCCGTCCAGGCCCAAGGAAGGGCACACCCGCTCCTCACTGCCCCATCCCCTGGGGAGCAGGAGGTGGGGCAGGGTGGGAGCAGCCATGCTGGTGGTTAGGCTTGAGCTTTGAAATTTTTCTTTTTATATCAGGGCTTAACCCATGTGGCTTGAACTTTTGAAGTGTGCCTGAGAGCTCGCCTACAGCCCTCCTCCCCTCCCTCCCTCCTGCTTCTCCCCAGCTGGGCTGGGGAAGTGTGGATGCTCAGGGGCTTGCCAGCTGCCACCCAGCTTGTGTCACTACCCTCAGCAAACCTCTCCATCCCCCCAGTCCCACCAGGCCGGGCCGCATGGAGCTCCCACACACCCTTAGTGTGCGACAAGCATACGTGTTTCTTTATTTTCTTTCAATCACCTTCATTCCATCTCACCTTCATTTGCCATCTCAGCAGGCTATCAGGGAGCTCAGTGTCAGTCCTTCCTGCAGTTCCCTCTTTGACCAGGGAGACACTCGGTCCTAGGACCTCAGGAAGGCCCCCTCGTCCCATCAGCCATCACCAAGCTCTGGCTGCCGTGGAAACTTCTAGGCTCCATGTGGCCCCTTCTGGGCCTGGGGCTCGGTGGCCTGGGGCTCGGTGGCCTGGCAGCCACACCGAGGAATCAGAAATCACTGGTGGGCCAAGCCCTGGCCAGAAGCCACATAGCCACCCACTAAGGTGTCACCTCACAAGCACCCCCAATTTACTCATTTATTAGTTAACTGCCTATTGTCTGTCTCCCCTGGTCAGATGTCAGTTCCAGGAAGGCAGGCATCCTTGTTTTGTTCATGTGACTAGTGCCTGGTGTGTAGAGGAACACACAGTAGGAGCTTTCTCTGACACCACATGTGCTCAAAGCCTGGCCTATCCCTGCTCGACACTGGGCAAGGGGAGAGAACAAACACCAATTGGCCAGGCAGGACCTCCCTGGACACACACGCCAGCCATTGCTTGCTCAGCCTCCAGGCTGGCCAGCCTAACCCTGGCTGTCACCTGCACACCAGGGCCACATGACCTTGCAGCATTCAACTCACCCTTTCTGCTCCCCCACAGAGACCTCTCAAGCACCCCTCTGAGTGAGCAAGATGAAGCCTGACTCTGACTCCCGGACATGGACTCTGAAGCCCACCCTGGTCCGGCTCTGCCTTCCTCTCCATTTTTTTTTTTTTTTTTGAGACAGAGTCTCACTCTGTTGCCCAGGCTAGAATGCAGTGGCATCAGCCTAGCTCACAGCAACCTCAAATCCCTGGACTCAAGCGATTCTCCTGCCTCAGCTTCCTGAGTAGCTGGGACTACAGGCGCATGCCACCATGCCTGGCTAATTTTGTTGTTTCTATTTTAGTTGGCCAGCTAATTTTTTCCCCTTTTTAATAGAGACAGGGTCTGGCTCTTGCTCAGGCTGGTCTCGAACTCCTGATCTAAAACGATCTTCCATCCTCAGCCTCCAACAGTCCTAGGATTACAGGCATGAGCCACCCTTCCTGGCCTTCTTCCTCTCTTGCTGCATATCCTAACGTTCTGCCTGGACATCACATCCTGAGTCACTTGTCCCTTATCACCAAGCTCTCAGCACCTCATGCTCTCTCTCAAGCCCCCAGGCCTTTGCACATGCCAAGGCCCCTGCCAAACATGCCCGTTCATCATTTTGCCACATGGAAAACCCCTCCCCATTCTCTGAACCCCAGCTCCAAGGTCATTCCATACTGCATCTGGGCTCTCCCAAATGCTTGCAATCACCCCATCAGAGCACTTGTCACACTGTCACACTGTGTGTAGGTGTGCCCCTACACAACTAAGCTGTGAGTTCCTTAAGGGCAGGGACAGCAATTTATTTTTCTGACCTCCCTGTGAATAGCTTACATGGATCACAGAATAGGCATCAGTGACCAGCTATTGAATTTGGTCTTTGGAATTATTAGTATTATGAAGACTGAACAAGAGTAAAAAAGGAAACAGATATTGATATAAATAAATGACTGATTGCATAAAAATAAATAAATGGAGGGGAAACAAATTTTTCATGCAGAAAAATTCCAAAAAATGTATGTAGATACTCCACCCTCCTGGAGGGGAGAAAAACTTCCCAGGCCTTAAGTGTGGGCTGTGCACGGTGGCTCCCTTCCCCAGGGAAAGGAATGCACGGTATGGGAAGAGGGGGAAGAGTAACTGAACAGTGGAGACACCTGACAGCCGCTCCCCCAGCCAGGTGATCAAAATCAGCATCAAGTCCAAAGTCATGTCAATAATCTGTGTTCTTGACAGGATGTGAAGAAAACAGCCCTTTACCTGTGATGTTTCTCCTAAAAACCCATAATCCCAGTTTAACCATGAGAAAACCATCTGACAATCCCGATAGAGGGCATCCTATAGCATCCTGCCCTGCTCTGCTCAAACCTGTGAAGACAGCAAAACCAGGGAAGTCTGAGGAATTGTCTCAGCCAAGAGCCATCATTTTGTGATGACTACCTGTCACATGGTGTCCTGGGTGGGGTCCTGGGACAGAAGAAGGCCATTAGGAAAAAGTTCTGGAAATTGATATATGTAAATAAATACGTAAATACATGTGCTGTGGTGTCCTTGATGGAACAGCAAAGGCCATTAGATAAAAGCAGTGGAGATCACTATATAGACGTTAGTAAATAACATTGTTATCAATGTTGATATCAACGTTGGTTCATTAACTGAAACAAATATGCAACGATAATATAAAATGTTAATAGCGAGAAGAAAGGGTGTGGGGATATGTGGGAATGCTCTGCACCACCTTATCAATTTTTCTGTAAATCTAAAACTGTTCGTTCTTACAGATAAAGAAAGGAGGAGGAGGCGGGGAGGGAGGGAAAGTTGAGCCAAGCCCACCTCCTCCACGGAGCCTTCCTGGTTCCTGCCTGGTCAAGGAAGAGGCTCTGAGGTGCCAGCAGGCAGGACCCAGTACTCAACCCTGCCCAAGTTCAAGAACCTCTGACAATAGTGTCTCATTCACAGGAGATTTGAGCCAAAGTATTAAGCCTCCGACTGTCATGGTGTATTCATCTAACTCTCAGATGGTTCCGGAAAAAGCAAAGTGTGCATATGAGGACTAGAGAGAGAGCACAAACGTAACAAAATGTTAACAAGTGGCAAGCCTGAATGAAGGGTATGTGAAAGTTCATTGGACTAGTCTTGCAACTTTTCTGTAGGTTTTGGATTTTTCAAAATAAAAAGCAGAGAGAAAAATTAAGAAGAGACCAGTCAGGTGAGTGGGTAGGAGGAACCCACCTTGCAGGTGGAGAAACCATCTGTGCAAAGGCCCTGAGGCCTGGGAGAGCCGGCGTAGGTCTGGAGGCCTGGGAGGTGGGGCCAAGAAGGTGGGCAAGGTGAGACGGAGGGGACGCAGAGGCTGGAATCCTTGGAGTGAGATGCTGAGAAGAGCTGAGGCGCGGCTGAGCTGGCCCAGGGACAGCAGGAGGACAGGAGGAGGACAGCAGCAGCAATGGACAAGCAGCAAATCAGCATGGAAGCCCCTTGAGCCTGGCTTCCTCATCCAGCCCATCCCAGCACCCTATAAGCCAGCCCATCCTTGCCCAGGCCTCAGAGACACCCGAGGGCTGGGTCACACGGCTGCCTACCCCTCCCCACAGGCACACCCGGAAGGCTCTCCTGGCCCCATGTCCCCAGCCCCAGATCCACTGCAACTTCGATTCCCCACTCTCTCTCCCGATCTGACCCTTGTACCTTGCCTCGTACCCTGGGCTTCCCTGCTTGTGGGGAAGTGGCTCCCCCTGGCCCGTCTAACACCACTTTGGGTGAGTCTGGCACAAAACGAGCCTCGCAGCTCCCTTTCCCTCCTCTGTGCTCTGGGGAGCTCACACTTCCTTACTTTGGAGGTCAAGGTGAGTGACAATAATGGTAACTACCCAAATGTTCATAGCAGCACCATTCGCGACAGCCAAAGGGACAACAACCCAAATGCAAATGTCCATCGCCAGATAAACAGAATGAGCTATATCTGCACAATGGACTGCCATTCAGCCCCGGTAATAAAGAGCTGACACACGCCACCACAAGGATGAACCACAAAACGCTGTGCTCCGTGAAAGCAGCCAGGCACAAACGTCACATATCGCATGATTCCATTTCTATGAAGTGTCCAGAACAGGCAAACGCAGAGACAGAAAGTGGACTTGTGGCTTAGGGACATAAGAGACACGTGGCATGAGGGTGAAGCGTTTGGAATTCCTCTTTGCGGTGAGGAAAATGTTCTAAAATTGACGGTGGTGATGGTTACAAAACTCTGAATACACTAAAAGCCATTCAATTGTGCACTTTATTTTTTGAAAATTTTAAATGAATTTTTTCAAGAGACGGGATCTCACTATGTTGCCCAGGCTGGAGCACAGTGGCTCTTCACGGCAGGATCCACTACCGATCAGCGCAGGAGTTTTGACATGCCTGGTCCCCTGCTCCTGGGAGGTCACTACATTGATGCCTAACGCCTATTGTCAGAAAGCACTACAGGCCGGGGGTGGTAGCTAACACCTGTAATCCTAGCACTCTTGCTCGAGGTCAGGAGTTTGAAACCAGCCTGAGCAAGAGGGAGACCCATCTCTACTATAAATAGAAAGAAATTAATTGGCCAACTAATATACATAGAAAAAATTAGCCAGGCATGGTGGTGCATGCCTGTAGTCCCAGCTACTAGGGAGGTTGAGGCAGCAGGATTGCTTAAGCCCAGGAGTTTGAGGTTGCTGTGAGCTAGGCTGATGCCACAGCACTCACTCTAGCCTGAGCAACAGAGTGAGACTCTGTCTCAAACACACACACACACACACACACACACACACACACACACACACAAAATGAAAACGCTACAGCCCAGAATTCCTGGGCTCTAGCCATCCTCCCACCCCAGCCTCGAGACTAGCTGGGACTACAGATGCCCGCTGCCGCTCGTGGCAAAGTGTGCACTTTAAAGGGGGGATTGTATTATATGTGCATTCCACTACAATAAAGCTGCTTCAAAAATAATAATTAGCATTTCCTGAACCCCTGCCTGCCAGGCAGGCCCCCCCAGACAGCTTCTGTTAACCCTCAGGACACCAGAGCTTGGTGCACTGAAGCGACACACCCAGGGTCACACAGCTGCTGGAGCCAGGACTGAGCCCAGAACTGTTGGTGACTAGAGCCCTGTGCGTAGCGATGCCAAGCATGGGGTCTACTCAAGCTGGTTTCCAACACATTACGGAGCCCCAAGCTCGCGGGTTCTAGGGAGCAGCTCGGAAGCCCACAGGTGGGGTCCGCAGGGGCTCGGGTGGCCATGTAGGGTCGGGCACAGCTGCGGGAGACGGTGCGGGGCTGCGGGGGAAGGGTGTGGGTTCACAGCAGGGAAGTGGAAACTCAGGGTGCCTGTGACCGGTGCGACCAAAAACAAAACCTGGGTGGCCTCGGCCCAACCACAAACCCTTGCACGGCGGGGGTGCGACCCAGGCAGCAGGCGCCCCGCAGCGGTGCTGGAAGCGCTGGGTCCACCTCTCCCGCCAAGGCTGAGCCGGCCGGGCCACGGCGGCTGTCCCTGGAGTCGCCCCCGCCTGTTTGTCTGCGGGACTGCGGCCTCGGGGATGTCCCATGCCGTCCGACCGAAATTTTGAAAATCGCGCGGTCGCCGACGGCAGGCGGAGGGTGGGGACCGAGCGTTGTGACCCGCTGCCCGAGGCGCCTGCGCGTTGGCTGCTTAAGTGGCGAGCCATGGGTGGGATTTACAAATTGTTCACCATGATGACAAGTAAAACCTGTCCTCCGGTGCCAGGTGCGCGGCCGAGGCTGGGGTCCGTCCTCCGGGGTCTGGCGGGGCGGGCTGGACGGGCCGCGCGTGGCGTGCCCTCGCGTGTATGCGCAGGGCACAGCGAGTGGGCCGAGGCCCCACGGAGAGGCCGGGGAGGCGGCCACTGGGGGGCGGGACCTTCCTGTCCCTGGGAAGGTTGGACGGGGAGGTGGCAGCCGCGGCCCGGGAGTGTGGGGCGCCCCCCAGTGGAGGCGGGCGTCACTGCAGCGCCCGGCCGCCCGGCCCGGAGGGCTGGGAGCCGGGAGGCGAGGCGCGCGGGAGGAAGCAGCAGGGGGCGGTGAGGCGCAGCTGCTCAGCTCCTGGGAGATGTGATTCCAGACTCGCAGGCCCCTCTTCCTCCCCGTCCTGGGCCTGGGAGGATGGCAGGAACCCCGCCCGTGTTCCCGACGGAATGGAGGGCTCGGCCAGGCCAGGACAAGCTGGCAGGTCCCAGACACGTCCCAGCCCTGTCCCGAGCCCCCTCCCCTCTCTTAGTCCCCCACCAACTCCCTGCTTCTCCATCCCCGCCCACGCCCTTCCACGGCCCCCCAGGGAGAGAAAGCTCAATGAAGAGTGACGGAGATGGGAGGGCACTCAGAGAGGGAGGCTCAGTGAGGGGAGGTTGGGGGAGGGGCCTGTAAGAGGGGGCTCAGTAGGGGTACGGGGCTCTCGAGGGAGGGGGCTCAGGGTGGGCAGAGGAGAGCAGGACAGCCTGAGGTGTGGGCTCAGCTCCTGGCCCCAGTAGGGGCTGGGCCCCCTCCCGGCAGCGCCCTTGGCACAGCTTCCAGGCAGCCCCCGGGCTCGGTTTCAGCAGGTCTGGCTGAAAACGGAAGAAAACTGAGCTTGGGCAGGGCCTCTTTATGGCTCCAGGTGAAACCTGGCCCTGGGGACAGGGAAGAAATTTCTCCAAGGGGAGGAAGGGGTGACTCACTCCTCACTTCCTGGCTCTGTGACACCTAAGAGCCTGGGAATTACCCGAAAGCAGCCAACCAGGTCAGGCCGAGAGAAAACAGTCCCACCTGCCCTGGCCACTCTCATCTCACCTTCCCACGTCACCCACACAGAGGAACAGGTCACACCTGGAACTGGGGACAGGCAGCATGAGAAACATACACCCTCTCACACAACCACAAACCCCCCTCTTAAACCAAACATGCCAGTCCATCTGCAGACAGAGGCGCACATACGCTGAACCCCAAACCAGTTCTGCTTCTCAGCTGGCCAGTTTAAGAGGTCCCTTATGGGTTCCAGAAAGCTGGAAAGAGGTGGAGGGCGGGGAGGGGACGCACACCAGCAGCCCCACTGCAGGAGAAGGAAAGCACAAATTGAGTTTTTTGTTTGTTTGCTTTGAGACAGGGTCTCACTCTGTCGCCCAGGCTAGAGTGCAGTGGCATCATCATAGCTCACAGCAACCTCAAACTCCTGAGCTCAAGTGATCCTCCTGCCTCAGCCTCCCAGGTAGCTAAGACTACAGGTGCACACTATTATACCTGCCTAATTTTTCTGGGTTTTGTAAAGACTGGGTCTCTACAAAAAGCAGAAAATCTACCCAGGCTGGTCTCAAACTCCTGGCCTCAAGCAATCTTCCTGCCTCAGCCTCCTAAAATGCTAGGATTACAGGCATGAGCCATTGGGCCCTGCTGTAAATTGAGTTTTAATTGCCCCAGGGCCAGGCACTCTGTGGTCACAAGGATCTGAGATAGGGATGATTATTCCCATTCTTCAGAAACTCTAAGAGGACATTTTCTGCCCAGGAGCACCTAGCTGTCCCTGCCCTGCCTCCACTGATGGCTGCCCCCAGCACTGTTTCCCCATCTTAGGTTGCTGTTCCAAGATTACACATAAATCTTGGCATCCCAGCCCAGATGTCTGTGTAACAAAAGCTGGCTGGAAAATCACCTCTCCGGATGTGCCTGGAATCCACAGCACCTGCCCACAGTGGCCATTGCTGTCAGAGCAGAGCTGCACCTGTGTACACAGCTGGAGCTCCCAAGACGGGCATACTGATTTGCTTGGTAGCTTCCTCTCTGTGTGATACTTCTTATTTTCCCCCTTGGGCTGAGGCTTCCCAGGGCAGGACCTCTCTCCCCTAACTTAAGCCAAAAAAAAGTGTGGGAATTGAAAGGAATAGGATGGCTGTATATATGAAATAAACTAATGTTAAAGAAAAAATGTTCAACTTTTTATTTGTATGAATTTTATTTGTATACCTTTTTATTTGTATAAATTTACGGGGTATAAGTACAATTGTTTTTTTCTAGAGAGAATGTCTTGCTCTGCTGCCCAGGCTGGCATGCAGTGGTGCAATCGTAGCTCACTGCAGCCTCAAATTCCCAGGCTCAGGTGATCCTCTTGCTTCAGCCTCCTGGGTAGCAAGGATTACAGGCACACACCACCACACCCAGGTTTTTAAAATTTTTGTAGAGACGGGGTTTTGCTATGTTGCCCAGGCTGGTCTCCAACTCCTGGCCTGGTGCTGGGATTCCAGGCATGAGCCACCCTGTGTGGCGGAAGTACAGTTTTGTTACATGCCTAGATTACATAGTGGTGAAGTCAGGGCTTTTAAGGTATCCATCACGCAAATAACGTACATTGCACCCATAAATTTCTCATCATCCACCCCCACACACGCACACTCCTTCCAAGTCTCCACTGTCTAATCGGCACTTGTTAAAGCGCAGTAAGGAAGACTTCAATCAGGACCATCCCAATAGGTACAGGCACCACTGACTGCATCAGGGTCCTGCAGTGGGAGACAGAGATTGGGCTCAACTCTGAATACACAGTGGGCAAGTGGGAATTGACAACCAAGAAGCCGTGGGGGAGGTCAGTAGGCTGAAAATTACTAGGAAGAAACACATCAGGGGTGAGGGATTCTGGCTAAACCGAACTAACAGGATTCTTGCTGAAGATAGGACAGGGTGATCAGACATCACCCAGGGGACCGAGGAGGATGAGGAACTTGATCAGATATGGAAGGTGGTCACATGTTGAAGATGGGGGAGAGGGTTCCTGCTAAACTGACTTAGCAGGATTCTTTGTTCAAACAGGATTTTACAAGGAAGTGTGCAGAGGGGTCTAGCGGAAGATTCAGAAGCCTGATTGAAGTTTGGCCAAGCAAAGAATTTTTGTCAATCTCCCCTCTTGTTCAAGGAAATAAGAGACAGTCTTCTTTCCTTTGAACAATGTAAGTCCTTTTTTTTTTTTGTTCCGTCTCCTTTTGTTCATCAAGGACTAGCTGAATCATCCGCTGGGACTTGGGAGTAGAGGACATCTCCTAGAAAGTGTGAGCCATCAGGCCTTTAACAAGGAAGTTTCGTTTCTGTGAAAATAAAAGAAAACCAAAGGTTAATAGTGGGAACAAACTATAAACTTTGTTTCTGAGCCCAGAGGGCAGCCGGTCAAGATTCCAGATTTGGGAATCTGAAGCATGTTAGTTGCAGTGAGGACAGGCAGTGGCCATCTGACAGATTTCCCTGCTTTGTGGTTTTGGTGTCATGGAGGTTTCTATACATAAGCTGTTGTGGGGGTTTCTCTGACATTTCTGTCAAGTTGTCCAGCTCTAGCTTGCAGGGCTTCAGGAAAAGAGCAATTTTCTTTTATTTATTTATTTATTTTGAGACAGAGTCTCACTCTGTTGCCTGGCCTAGAGTGTTGTGGCATCAGCCTACTTCACAACAACCTCAGACTCCGGGGCTCAAGCGATGCTCCTGCCTCAGCCTCCCAAGTTGCTGGGACTACAGGCGCTTGCCACCACACCCAGGTAATTTTTTGTTTCTATTTTTAGTTGCCTCGCTATTTTTTTCTATTTTTAGTAAAGATGGGGTCTCGCTCTTGCTGGTCTTGAACTCCTGACCTTAAGCGAGCCTCCTGTCTTAGCCTCCCAGAGTGCTAGTATTTCAGGCGTGAGCCACTGCACCTGGCCAGGAGCAGTTTTCATGTCAGTGATTCCATACCAGAAGGGCAGGAAGAAATTGGAAATATTAATTTGGAGAGTTATAACCAGATAATGGAAGAAACTAGAATTCAGGATCCAGTCCCGATTGCAGGTAGATGGTAAAACCTCAAAGAAAATGATCAGAGCTAGAATCTAATATTAGGTGCACTACAGTTTTCTTCTGAAAGATAATTTTTCTCTTTCCAGTCACCCCCATTTCTAACAAAAATAATCCAAATTAAGACTGGTTTGTTTGGAAAACAAGTTGAGTGTCATTTAATTTACCTTGATTATTTACCTAAGTGCAGCAAGAATAGTGTTTGACCATATAAGAGTTTTTAAAGTTTGGTTTGCTGGAACTTCTGATAAGGAATCTCAGATTAGACTTTTTGAAATCTCTTGAGGCTAGGAAGCCAAGCCAAGAACTCACTACAAAACTTAGCCTGCAGTACTGATAGATTTGATTGAATTCTTGTCTTCTCAAGATCTCAAAATATCCTGAAGTTCCTGGACCTGTCAGGAAGTGACACTCTGTACCCACCTTTAAGGCAACCATGTGACCTCTGTATTCAAGGCACCAGGCCAGTTTTTCCACAGTGGAATTTATTGGCTCCATAAAGTTAACCTTAGTTCCTTGAAGCCATCCGTTCATAAATGAAAATATGACATGCTAGTCAAAATCTTAGTAATATAACAATTGTTTCCAATTGTGTCCCATTCCAAGGAGAACAGATTCTTATTACACTTATGCAAATAACTATATTGCCATAAAAATAAGAATACTCACGAATAGTTTCTGAATTCTGAAGGGATTATGTAGGGAGAAAAAGTAAATGTTTCCATTTTTGTTCACTAGAGTAAACTTTACCAAGTTGCTGTAAGTGATAGCTTAAAAGGAAAAAAAAAAGCTTTCTTAAATCTAGAAAATAAAACATCCCAAGAACCAGCAATGTTTCAGACAAAAAGGTCATTAAAAAATTATCCTTATCAGTTGATTCAGTCCCATGTAATTAATTCTTATTCTGCTTGATCTTGGGATAACAGTTTCATGAACCCATTGGTTTCATTAGTGTTCTAGAAATTCTCACCCAGTCCAATGGTATGATTTTAAAGTTATCAGAAACCTGTATTCTGGGGTATTTGTCAGAGTCTTTTTTCTGAGTCTCCTTGATGAAGAAGCAATTTTGGACTGTAACTGATTGCAAATGCTATTAGAGAAGAGTTAAAGGAAAACAATAACTGTCTATAGATGACAGACTTAAAATGGCCATGGTTAAAGATCTCATGAGAATTCATTACAATAATGACACAACTGGCAAGTAAATTTGGTTATTTCTGTGGCATACAACCTTTTAACATCATCATCAAAATTGCGACTGATAACATATCAGATTTTTAGAAATTTCATATCATTTCTGGAACACATACTAATAACATATGCATAAAAATGTAACTCCAGGAAGGTTACATACCATTTCTTATTTGGCAATGCTGTCCACAAAATTTAACATATTAAATAAGCCTAAGTAGTTTATTATCTTTCTTTCACAAGGTGAAAAACACATCCTTTGAGCTTTCCAGCAGGCCAACTAGAAAATCCCGATGTTAATTTGAGGTCAAAAATATTTAATTTAGAATTTGATTTTGAGAAGTTTGTTAGAAATATAAAAAGATTTAGAGCACTTAAATAAAATCTTGGTTATCTATTTGATCAAAG
>VSMD01063933.1:0-44995 GCA_008750895.1 Mirza zaza | reverse complement strand
CTCCTGACCTCGAGCAATCCGCCCACCTCTGCCTCCCAGAGTGCTAGGATTACAGGCGTGAGCCACCGCGCCTGGCCAACCAGCCTGTTTTACAAAAGACATGCAGAAATTCTGTTAATCCAACATCAGTCAAGAGGAGGCAGGTCATGAAAACGAATACTATCAAAACAACAGCAACAAGGGCTTGTGAGCAAGGGAACGTGCATTTTGGAGAATACCATGGAAAGAGGATTCCTACATGGAAGATATTAACCTCTAAGAGTAAATCGATGTGCATTTTGGTGGACTTAAATTCTGCCCTAAAACTCAGTGGCTTTCAGTCTATAAACCGCTTTAATAGGTGCAAAGTCCCCACCATATTCTTATCCTACAGCACCACTTACAATGTAAAACACACACACACACAACTAATATAGAAAATACCTACTGAAGTTGGTGAGAAGAATGTTGCTGTTTCTGAGTCCTCAAGGAAGAGTGAATGGCTTTGATACGTTACTGAAAGAAAATAATGTCAGAAACCTATTGGCATCAACCTATTAAAAATTGCACATTGAAGAATGAAAATCCACATTGTCCTAGACCACTCTCTTAAAGCCAAATAAATGCTAAGTTTTGAGTTTCATAAGAGCCCTGTATGCGGATGCTTTTTTGTGCAGACATGTGGACCCTAAAAGTGCAGACTTCACACAAGAGGTTGCCCCTGGTAGCACCCACTAGAGAAGACACAGCAGAAAGGGCCCAAGTGGGTCCAAGGGAAGCAGGAGGGGCTCTTGGATGGCCAGTGTTGAGACAATAGCCCTCCCCTTGTAATAAGAAGAGCAGGAGCAGGACCCTCCCAGGTGAGCTGCAAGGCAGACCTGGAGGCAGTGCCCATGCACCTACTAGTGCTATGATTTCTTTGAAAAGATGCCTCTTTGAAACTGGTTAATAAAAATATGAAATGCAAAAATAAAATAACAGAAATGAATATACAGTTGACCCTTGAACAAGATGGGTTTGAACTGGAAGAGTCCACTTACATGCACAGATCCTCTTACATGGGTATTTTCTTCTGCCTCTGCCACCCCTGAGACCCCAAGACCAACCCCTCCCTCCCCCTCCACCTACTTGAGGTAAAGACTTTTATGATAATATAATTTCACTTAACAAACAGTTAATATATTTTCTCTTCCTTATAGTTTCCTTAATGATATTTTCTTTTCTTTAGATTATTTCAAGAATACAGGACATGCTACATATAACACAAAATACTGTATGTATTAATGAACTGTTCATGTTATTCATAAGGCTTCTGGTCAATAGTCGGCTATTAGTATTAATAGTTAAGTTTTGGGGGAATGAAAAGTTGTAGTGGATTTTTAATCATGTGGGGTGTTAGCTACCCTGACCTCCACTTTGTTCAATGGTATTGTAAGACATTTGAAAATAAAACCATATAAAAGTGAAATAAGCAAGACTAGCATGTGCCCTCTCACACCTATATGAAGTTAGGATTGGGTAGAATGGGCTGGGTGTGGGAGCCCAGAGGCCAAGTCCCCTACACTGTCCCCACAGCCAAAGATGCAGAAGGTGCAGCCAAAGGTGCAGACCAGGCTTGGGAGTTCTGGGGCTATGCCTACCATGGGGTCCAGCACCTCCCTCTAAGTGACCTCTGCCCAGAAGTGTAGTTTGGGGTCGGCGTTTAGGACCTTGAGTTCTCTTAACTGTCCAGGCCTGCAAGCCTTGCCTCTGAGAATCTTCAAGGCTTCTTTGGCCCGCTCGCCCCTTGGGAATAAATTCTGGTGGACTCTGGACAGTCCTAGCAGCATGCTGGGCCTGGATGCACAGGTCACTCAGGCTGCCCTGGCCTGAGGTTCCAGCTCACCGTCTGCACCCAGCTGCCACTCTGACCCCTCACACCTCCCACCCCACTGGAGCTTTTCTTGATGGTTTGTTTTGAGTTAAAATATCCTTTGGATTGTTCCTGAAGCACCTGAGCCCAGATCTTTTTTTAAGCTTTATAGCTTTTTTTCTTCTTCTTCTTCTTCTTCTTCACTGTTCCTCCCCTTCAGGTCCTTTTCCTCCCACCTTGTGTGTACCTGAGCATGTATTCACACACCTCACCTTGGCAGGCTGTTTCTCTGTGGATCCTCATATAACTCTTTCTAAAGTTTTTAATTTTGCTAAATTTTTTTTCAGCAGGAGGTTGTGATGCAATGGTATTCACCATAGATACAGAGAGAGGAATGTTACTTACGGATTATATGGTTGGCCACTTAGGCTCACATCCAGCAGCAGGACCTGGAATTTCTATTTCCTTCCTCAGACTGCTGTGAGCAGGCTGCATCAGGCCAGTTGAATTCCAATTTAAAAGGGAAACTTCTATATAACACACCTGCCATCAGATATGTGCAACAGACTACCATTGCCTGATGCAGTGATTTCCTCCCCTAAACTTTTTTGTAGGGGGAGGATGCAGAGTCTCACTCTGTTGCCTGGGCTACAGTGCCATCCGGTCAGCCTAGCTCACAGCAACCTCCAACTCCTGGGCTCAAGCAATCCTGCCTCAGCCTCCCAAGTAGCTGGGACTATAGGCATACACCACCATGCCCAGCTAATATTTTCTTTTCTCCCCTGAACTTTTAAAAGTGTTGGATGGCATGGAGTTCTGTCATCCTGCAAATTAAATTTTAAAATAATCATGTTTTACAAATTTCACAACATTCACTGGAATAACTGAAGAAATACTTATGTTGTAAAATCAAGCTTTGGGGAGAAAAAGATAAAGATTTGGAATCACTAGCATGCACAGTCCTAGGCATTTGGATCTCACCATCCAGTCTTTTATTGGTTTACATTTTTAATTTTTATTTTAATTTTATTCATTTGATAAAAATAAATGCCACTCCTCAATCACCACCATTATTGTCCTTTCAAAAAGGGTATTTTAATCCCACAGAAATAAGAAGAGTATCATCTCACAACAAAATCTAAAACACTAAATTGATTGAATCCAAACCTTACCAAAAAACTCACTGGTGTTATGCTTTTTTTTTTTTTTTAATTTTTACCCTAGCCAGTATAAACTTTAGCATGGAATAGTACCGGCGTGATGGCCATTATTCATGAACCACACTGTCCTGAAATCATTTTGATTGCTGACTATGGAAACCAAGAGCACTCTGAGGTGCATGCTTACCTCATTGCTCTCATCTGCCAGCCAACCTCACTGAGGAAAAGCTCCTTTTCCCTCAATCCCAAATACAGGCACATGTGCTAATAATGAAGAGAAAGAAGCTTGACAATTAGGCTACTTTCAGAGGTCTCTTCTTCAGTCTGCATTATAGAGGAAAAGCATATTTATGGGAAATTGCTGGTAGGCTACTGTTGCCTATGCCCCTCTTCATAATGGTGATTTCTGACTTGGGGTACAGAATAGTGTGCAGCAAGGTGGCTGCCACTTGGGCAGTGTAAAGGGAGAGGAAAAGTTTGTGTCTCTGGGACATTTCAATAGCACTCCATGTGTTCAGTGGAGAAAGCTGCCTAGAGACCTGTTAATATAATAATGCATCCCTATAGTAAGGGTGTATATAAAATTATTCTTTTTGAGATTTCTTTGTGCATGTTGACTTCATGAACTGACTTATTAAAGTTAGTATGGTATAGTGGAATTGGATGAGCAAGAGTTTAAATCCTGGCTCAGCCAGTTTATCATGCTTAAACCTTGAATAATTTCTTTCACTTCTCTGAACCTTAGTTTCATCTTTTGTAAAATAATAATAGTAATTTTGTTTTACTAAGTCATCATCAGATTTAAAACTGATAACTGTTCTATGAAAGGATATTTTCTTGACATGAATATATCAGAGAAAACATCTATGCATATTTGCACAATAAACTAGACATGCAAATGAGTTATAACTAATAAACATGAGGAAAGATGAAGCAATGTACTTATTACCTGCACATAATATGATTCTGTATCTGAATTGGAAGTATACAGAAGTTTTAGGAAACAAGTTCTCTTATCACAGCCTTCATGCAAGAATTGGGTTCCACATCCTTCTTTAGCATGAGTCCATGAACAGTTACAGGCCAAAAAAAGAGGAACTCTCCAATAGACAGGTCAATATATGGGTCCATAGACTTTAAAAGTGAGCTAAGTAAGCAACAGAAGTTCTTGGCTTCACCACATTTTAGGGAAAAAATAAGAAAGGAAGGCTACTGTTTGCCCCTTTTACACTAGAATAACTATTCCAAAGGACATGGCCAAATGGCTTTTCTCTGATTTCTCCTGTTCAGGCTCTGCTGAAGTGATCAGTTAAGGAAAAATCATGAAGAGGACCAGTCATCATGCCGGTCAGAGGCAACACTGCTCACTAAGCACTATCAGGGCTTTCTGTGGTCTTAATGACACAAAGATGGAGGTGGTGACAAGAAGAAGGACCTCAGCAGCAGCCACAACAACCACATCCTTCACTAGAGAAGCAGCAACATCTAGAGCCCAGGAGCTCGGACTCTGAAGGCACACTGTTTGAGTGTGTGTCTTGGCTTCACCACTTACCCATTATGTGATATCAAGGAAATTAGTTGGCCTCCCTTTGCCTCAGTTTCCTCATCTATAAAATGGGGAGCATGAGGATGTAAGCTCTACTTCGTAGAAGTTTTCTGAGAGTTAAGTGAATTAATACTTGCAAAGCACATATAAACATGAAAGCGTTATGTGAACACTTGACAAATAATGATTCTCAAAAAAGTTGTTCTTCTGACCAGGCACAGTGATATGCCTCTACAGTCTCAGGTACTCAGGAGACTGAGGTGGGAGGATTGCTTGAGGCCAGAAATTCAAGACCGGCCCTGGCAACATAGCAAGATCTCATCTCCAAAAAAAAAAAAAAGTAATACTTCTAAGAAGGCTGTGTAATGATATGTAAAGATAGAGTGAATGAAATGTTTAAATATTTCTTATCTGATTGCCAAGGTCGTTTTTATTTGTTTTGGTAGGTTGGTATTAACCTTACTCCTTTTTTTTTATTCCCAGGAGAACTACAAATCATGGTAAATATCAATTGAACCCTGAGAAGTCCTTAATCAATTTTTAGCCTAGCTTCCTTCCAGTCTGGTTTTTCCATTGATTTCTGGAGATTCTTATCTCAGAATAGAAATCGTTGATAAGTGTTATGTTTGGGTATAATTATTTTACATACGAATGATACACATAATCTTTATCAAGAGTGCTCACAGCCACCTGAAGATGGATGTGGCTCCAGAGACATGCTTCCTCACCTCCAAGGCTTACTGATGTGGATACTGAACAGATAACTCTCTCCTTCCTCCTCGCTTGTACCTAAGTCAACAGAGTTCCAAATGAATTTAAAACATAGATGTCCCTATTGACAGTAACTATGTGCAGTCTTTCCTGAAAGCGTAAGCCTGATCATTTCCCTTCCTCTGTGAGCAACCAAAGCTGTTCAAAGTGCCCTTCGCATTTGCACCTGTGTTCATAGATTGTAGAACAATGGTTAATCGAACGTGATCAAGACATAAATAAAAGAGTCCACCTGTTTGGATGATACCCATGGGGCTATATTCATATTTTTTTTACAGGACTCCATGTAAATATGTTAAATAAAACAGGTTATATACAATTCCAAGTGAGTCAATAGCTCATCCACTCTTCTCTCCAGTACTGATTAGTAGAATCACCAGTCAACAACAACAAAAAAGGAAAACTTTAACATAGGGTATCCAGAGTACCTCAAATTTTATACTGCGTATTATGAACATTTTTAAAAAATTTTTATCTTGATTTTTTAAAAATTAGCAATTTTAACCCAAAGCAATAAAGTGGACATATTTAAAAATAAATAACAATCCTTAACATTAGATATTAATATATTTAGGGTTTTAAAATAACTGTATTGTCCTTAGTTTCTTCTTTTCATCATGAGATAGGGAACATTGTATCATCTGTTCAGAGAGCAGTGTGGGATTCACTGTTGTAAATCACATTATTGATAATACGACTTAAACGCATATAGCCCCAAACCTCATGAATGCTCCTATTTTCATCCCTTCAACGTGAGATATACAAAGTCTTATAGACTGATCTCCATTTTAAGAAATGGTCCAAGGAATTGTTCTACTATTTTAAAGACCCAAGTTAATTACTCTAATTCCCTAGAGAACATCAGATATTACCAACAAACTTAGTAAATGCTGGGGTAATCAGTGTTTTACATTACATGCTTAGAATTAAGCTTCATAAAAATTGTGACATATAAATTATCCAACCTGATGCAAACAGTGTGCATAATATATTAATCGAAACAAATGCAAAATGTCTAACTTGCATTCTAATTGTGTTAATATTACATACTTTAAACAAATTGACATAAAATATATTTATGTGCATTTTATTCTGCAGTCTTTTTGATGTAGGACCAAGGCCTGTTCCTAAAGTATAGGTTCACTGATTAGAATTATTTTGATTAGATTTATGAATATCCTTGACATATCCACCATACTTCTAATGCATCTTCTGAAATTTCCAATATTGGCTTCTGTAAAAAGAACATAAAACATTAGCAAAAGAATGTGAGAATCTTTATGGATTTGTATGGAGTTGGGGTTTGTTTTCTTCAAAATCTTTTAGTTTTCCACATAACCTAATTTAATAGCATTTTTTGAAAAATCATATTGTCTGTAAAGAATCTTTCTAAAGCATCCAACTTAGTTTTCCTAGAAACAACAATTTTTTCTTCCAACTGTTATTTCGTCAGTTTATGTAACATTTAATGCAGTTTCATAATTACAATAACAACTAGCATAAACCGGTTTAGGAACAAACACAGCTGACATTTGGCAAGACCCCCACTCTGATTTCTGGGAGCAGAAATGCAGTGTATACTGAAAGGAAGTCTACTTGTTCTAGTGAATACCCTGTGGCCTTGGGTCAGTAGGTTTTGCAGAGGGAAAAAAGGGAATTTGATAAATCAGGTGAACATAAGAAAACGTATGTTTGTATTATGTTCTCATTTAATTTCATTAAGAAAAGCTAATCATGAAAATAATACAAACATTGTAGCATTGACAGTATTAAATGATACAGAGAAAGTTATAACAATGATATTTTTTACAAACCACATTACTTTTTAAAAACTAAGTTATATCTGGAATATCTTGGCTTTAAAAAAAGACAACAGGTTCCAGGCAACAATAGGAGATCTACTCTGTTCCCTATTCAAAGTTTCAACCTGACCATAGACAAACCACAGCATAGACAAACTTTGTTTCCTCCATATGTCCTCCTGCAGAAATTCATTATTTTTATTCCCCTTCTCTCTTACTACTTCTTTTAATCCCATAATAAATATTTTAAGCTGCTTGCTAGCTGGTCAAGTGCCCTTAATTCTTAATCGCCAAAATTCTTCCCCTTCAATGTTTTCCCATATCGAAATGTACCTATTCCCTGTTTTGGTTTCAGTCCTTTAGATTCTGTTTTAGGTTAAAGTAGTTTAAAAGGTAAGTTAACATGAATATTTTGATGTGGTTAATAACATTAATATGTGTAACATATGCTCATGAGTTATTGTGTACCCTACTATCATGTGAATTTTAATTGGACTCTCATGAAGATAATCCCTCATTGAAAAAGGTGCAATTAATGGTCAGGATTTTAACAGATGCTATGGAAGACTTAGGAGCTGGGAGAGAATTTTCAGTGACTGTACTTTTTAGCCCTCTTAAAAAGCTAATACTATGGAAGCCACCTAATCATTCTAATCATTAAGGCTCTTAATTCCTTGCACCAAAGACATGTGTGAACCTATATCTACCAAAGAAGCAGAGTGAATTCACAACCTGAATCTAGAACTCAAAAAAAAAAAAAATACCTTTGTTTTATTTTAATCCAGAAAGTCAGTCTCTCCACAGGTGTATGTGCATGTATGTGTGTGTTTCTGTGTGTGCATGTATATTTTTGGCACACTTATTAAAGTGTAAGTTTCCGATGGAAAGGGAGCATGCTATATATAATTTCTAAAGGAATACTGATCTCATTTTAGGTCCTGCCAAAGAGGTTATTCTTAATAGAATAGCCGGAGTCACACCCTTATTAACAAGCATCTAGGTAACTATAACCCACAAGCCACTGGCACCATGCTTCCCCCAAAAGTTAGAGTTTGTCTGAAATCCTTCCTCTTCCCACTTCCTCCCCCAAACTCCATAAATCAGAGGTAGGAAAGCTTCAGTCTCAGGCCATGCCAGTTTATAGCAAGTACAGTAAAATCTTTGTTATGTTGGAGATAAAGTGTAGGTTAATGGAGAATAGTACGCATCTCATCCTATTTATTCAATAATTTGCAAGCATCTCTGAAGCTTTCCATTTTCTTCTCTTGGCTTTCCAGTTTCCAGGTGCATTTTTAATCTAAGAAAGAAAATGATTCTACAAATTCTGACTAAGACAATATAATTTTTATGAGTGTGCTATCATTACATTTTTAAGTGCATTTTTTCAAAAGTTCTTTGCAATTGTTCAATTATTTTTAGAATTGCCTCCTGCTCCTTTTCCAACTGAAAAACATTTTTCATTTGTCCTCATCCATAGGAAACTTACAATTTAACAAGCATGCCAAAACTATGCACACGTGTATATATGCATACTTTCTAGATCAAAATAATATAAAGGTTTTCTTTTTTCCTAGTTTTAAATGTAATGCTTGAATTCACCCTACTTTTTTGGCAGAGATAGCGTTGTGGTATGTCGCCCATGTAAGGAAATTAAGAGTCAGTTCTGATAATTAGGCACCTACCAAAGTAAGCTTCTGAGCTGTCTTACTTTCTTCAGTTGTGAAGCCTCAGAAAGAGATTATGTTTCCTTCCGTATAAACCACTAAAGGGAATTATAAAATTGACATTTTCTAAAGCCTCTTTTAAAATATATTGACACTGTGGTTGATGGCCTGCTTACTAATGGTTTATAAGCAAGGTTTGTAAAGATAGCTGATTATATACACAGTTCATTTTAGAAGACTATTAGAGGCTTTGGTTGGTAAAAGGGCTATATTTCTAAAAATACTTAATTAGGGTTCTACCAATACAAAGAGGCATAGTCAAAGAGCCCTGCCTGTTGATCCAGATTCCTGTATCCTATCAGGGTTTTCCTTGTCTCTCATTTTTTTATTGAATAAATAGATTAACCCTTGGAAAATCAGAGAATCACAGTCAACGGGAACAATACAATATGTAATTATGACAATTAACTGAGGTGTTTCCATTTTTCTATAGCTCCAGTGAATAATAATAAATTAGTATCTTCCAGAATGAGTTTAGAATCTTAGAAATAGTGGAGTTTTTTCTTTCACATACACACATATGCAACTTAAAATGACTTAACTTCAAGATTTCACTTAAATAACATTTAAAATTTTTTTCTGTTGTTTTTTTCTCCTTTATGTCCTATTTGGCAGAGGAGGAGCTGGTGCAAAGGATATTATGGAAACTGGAGTAGAAATGACTTAGAGTAAAATTAAGTTGGGTTGAAGAAAAAGGTAGATCCATGAACTAGAATCTTTAGATTGTCAAGGATCTAAAAAATGATGTCTGCCCTTATCAACCTTTTATTCCAGTGGAGAGAGGCAGAAAGTTAACAATAGACATAGTAAGAAAAAAGTAGAGCAAAGAAAGGCTGGGGAAATTTGTAGCTTTAAATGCATTCTACAAAGAACAGGAAAAACTGCCCTTGACTTCAATTCTTGGGGTGGAGATGGAGGATTAGGAAACAGGTCCTAGTAAAAGAACCTCAAAAGACTTTTGGATGAGACTGTGCTCTTAAATAAATGAGGAAATAAATCAGCATTCCCTGCCCTCATCCTGATTTCCCCTCACCCATCTGTGGGCAAACACTGGCAACTCTTTTAACTTCAGTTGTCTGTATAAACAATCCTGAAATGCTACAAGCAGATCAGTGAAGATCTGTACTTTTGTTTAAATGTATAGACACATACAAAGCAGTCATTATCCAGCATCTTCTCACTGCAAGGTCTTGTGCTGGCTATTTTCCCTATACAATACTTACTTACATGTCTTTCTAGGGTATTTCTCTTTGAAAACAAGCTGTCTGTGTTATACATTTCTGTGTCTTACTCAAGTATTATTTATTGAATGAATAAATCATTCATTCATTCATAATTGAACATTGGATTTGGCCAAAGGAAAAAAGAAAACAAACAAACAAAAAAACTTGTTCTATCATACTCCAAAGGAGACAACCCCAAACTCAATGCAGAGCAAATGTATCAATTTACAGGTGATTTTAAAGTTCATTCTTCACTCCCATAAATTTTAAACCAGGGGGAAAAGACTTTGGAAAAAAATAAATTTCTCCTTGCCTTTGTATTAATTGCATAACTAGGTTCAAATGTATTATTTATTTTGCTTCATGAACACACAACATGCTCAGTTCTGCATCTGCTGCATATATGAATATGGAAGTGTGGATATGTAAACATAAGTCTATTTAGGGAGATTTTCATGTACTTTAATAGTAAAATGGACACTTTTATGGTGAAAAAATTGCTACAGCTTCTTTAATTATAATTTACTCTTAGGATTGTTTTCAGAGTCTGGCTTAATATATAATAACTATATGAGTTACTATCTTTTCAACAATAAAAAACCCTAGATGTTGATAAATAATCTTTACAATACATTTTATTTTTATATTACTGCTAACAATGATGGCTAATATTTATTGAATCTTTATGTACCTCTATGACTTTCAACAATTTACATATATTATTTCATTTAATTCTTAAAAACAACTCCACAAAATAGGTACTATGTTAGCCTTTTACAAATGAGAAAATAGAGAGGTAGAATGTTATCCAGGATTTAGGGTAGTAAGTAAAAGAGCTTGGGCCCCCACACAGAGCTCTATGTATGGCTCTAAATTTCAGTCTTTAAACACTGGTATATGTAAAGTTCCTAATTTAGAAAAAAACTATGGAAATGCCAGATATTTTATGACCTGCTTGAGAAGGTTTTAAGATACTTTTGAGACTTTAGGAGACATTGAAAGAGATTACTTAATTTACATTATACTCTCAATTTTCTAACACCTAGAAATTGCAATACAAGAATAATTCTTGACTTTTATTTCTTCTACTGGTAATCAGAACATTGGCAACTTTTGGTATTCATTGAATATCTGCTGGAACTGAAGAACACGAATTTTTTTAATGGGTACATTTTTCTTATTTCTTTTACAGATTTACTAAAAAAGGGTTTGGTGCCTTGGAAATGTTTAGACTTGACTTATTTAATTTTTATTTAATACATTCATGCTGACAAATTTCTAATAACTAGGAATCTCATATAAAATTAGCAATATTCTTCTACATAGCTTGGCAGTTTTTAGGTAACAAAAACATAAAATATCCTAACAAATCAAAATGAAAATGAAACATATATGGAGTGTTTTGAATCTCTGTCACTAAATCTAGCTTAGCTGATATTGCTCAAAGGTAATCTAAAATATATCAAATGTAATAGTCTACCTGTAAAGTTCTGCTAAAATGCAGCATTTAATCTTTTTAGAAGAATAAATAAAGCTCGAGAGGATCCTGCCTCTAGGATCAGAGAAAGAATAGTACAAACGGAGGAGAGCACTATAGCAGGTGGCCCTTGAGGGCTCATCTTAGAATCCAGCTAGTTTTAGTTTCTTACCACTGGTTCAGTCTCAACTTCACCCACCTGCTTCCTATTACTGATTCAGGCCAGCCAGTGGTTTGTATACTCCTTGAAAAGGCAATATTTGAGAAACTACCAATTAGGACAGAATTTTGCTACTATCAGTTTTACCAGATAGTGTTATGATTACTGATGCTTTGCATTGACTTTTTTCATGCTGTAGTCCTTACCTGATTTCCACTGTTCCACAGGGGATGGCAGGCTTTTTTTTGGGGGGGGGAGGGGATTGGGGGGAACTCTTCTAACCCTGATATCTGCTTTGCATTTTCCATAACCCCAGTTTGATGAGCTAAATTATTACATTCACAGATTATTATTGATCATTTGACTGTCCTCATGTATGCAAATAATATGTGATTATCACTATCGGTTGTATTAGCTTCCCAAATTAGAGAATGCAATCAGTTACTTTCACAAACACATACATGGGGAAGAATGATTATATTAATGCAGTATTCAGTTGGTCAATGGTTACAGTATAATCTGCCACAATGTCTTAAAGCTTTTTCAGAGTTCTAGTCAAGTCTGTCTTCTAGAAACACTCACTTCCATCCTATATTTATTTTTGGTTTAAAAACATTTTTTATATTTTTTATTTATACATATTAGATGTACATATTTTCAGGCTGATGTGATAATTTGATACATTCATATAATCAATTCAGGATAATTGGGATTTCCATAATCTTAGATATTTATCTTTTCTTTACACTAGGAACATTTGAATTATTCTTTTCTAGCTATTTTGAAATGTATAATCAATGCGAACTATAGCCATCCTACTGATCTATGGAACACAAGGTCTTACTTCTTTTATCTAAGAAGAATTTGTACCCATTAATCAACCTCTCTTCATCCCCCTCTCCCTCATACCCTTCCCAGCCTCTGGTAGCCACCAATCTGCTCTCTATTTTCATGAGATCCACTTTTTAGCTCCCACATATGAGTGAGAATATGTGATATTTGCCTTTTTGTGCTTGGCTTGTTTCACTTAACAGAATGATCTCCATGACATCTACTTCCATGTATGCTGCTGTAAATGACAGAATTTAATTCTTTTCATGGCCAAATAATATTCCATCGTGTATGTATACTAGATTTTCTTTATCCATTTATCCAACAATGGACACGTGTTGATTCCATATTTTAACTATTTCAGATAGAGCTGCAATAAACATGGGAGTCTGGATATCTCTTAAATATATTTATTTCCTTTCTTTTGGATATAGACCCAGTAGTGGAATGGCTGGATCATACAGTAGTTCTATTTTTAGTGTTTTGAGGACTCTACATACTGTTTTCAATAGTGGTTTTACTAATTTGCATTCCCACCAACCATGGACAAGGAATCCCCTTTCTCCACATCCTCTCCAGCTTCTGTCATTCCATGTTTTTGATAAAAGCCATTCTAACTGAGGGTAAGATGGTATTTCATTGTCGTTTTGACTTTCATTTCTCTGATGATTAGTGATGGTGATGTCTATTCATATCTTTTGCCCATTTTTAATTGGATTATTTGGGATATTTGCTGTTGAGTTGTTTGAGCTCCTTATATAGCCTAGATAATAATTCCTTGTAAGATGAATAGTTTGCAAATATTTTCTCCCATTCTGTGGTTTATCCCTTCACTTTGTTGACTGTTTCCTTTACTATGCAGAAGCTTTTAGCTTGATGTAATCCCATTTTCCTATTTTTGCTTTTGTTGCCTCTGTGGTCTTATGCAAAAAAATCTTTGCTCAGACCAATATCCTTGAACATTTTCCCAATGTTTTCTTTTAGTAATTTCATATTTTCAGGACTTAGATTTAAATCTTTAATCCATTTTTATTTGATTTTTCTATATAGTAAGAGAAAGGGGTCTAGTTTTATTCTTCTGCGTATGATTTTCTAGTTTTTCCAGCACTATTTATTGAAAAGACTGTCCTTTACCCTTTGTATGTTCATGGCACCCTTGTGGAAAATGACGTGGATTTTTATCTGGGTCGTCTATTCTGTTCTATTGGTGAATGTGGTTGTTGTTATGTCAATATCATGCAAATTTGATTACTATAGCTTAGTAGTATATTTTGAAGTAGGTAATGTGATGCCTTCAGATTTGTTCTTATTGTTCAGAATTTCTTTGGCTATTTGGGGGTTTTATGGTTCTATATGAATAGTAAGGTTACTTTTTTCTAATTCTGTGAATATCATTAATATTTTGATAGGGATTGAATTGACCCTGTGAATTTCTTTGGGTAGAATTGTCATTTTAACAATATTAATTCTTCCAATCCATGAGCATGGAATATCTTTTAATTTTTTTTGCATCCTCTTCAATTTCTTTTATCAGTGTTTATAAGTTTTTTTTCCCTCTGGTTAAATTGATGCCTAGGTATTTTATATTCTTTGTAGCTATTATAAACGGAATTGCTTTCTTGATTTATTTTCCAGATTGTGTGCTGTTGGTATATACAGATGATATACTGGTTTTGTATGTTGACTGTGTATCCTGCAACTTTACTGAATTTGCTTACTATTTCCAAGAGTTTTTGGGTGGAATTTTTAGGATTTTTCTAAGTCTAAAATCATGACATCTGCAAACAAGGTTAATTTGATGTATTCCTTTCCAATTTGGATGCTTCTGGTTTCTAATTGCTCTGGCCAGTATTTTCATATTATATTGAATAGAAGTGGAGGAAGTGAGCATCCTTGTCTTGTCCCATATTGTAGAGGAAAGGCTTTCAATTTTTCCTCATTCTGTATGACGCTAACTATGGGTTTGTCATATATGGCCTGTATTATTTTGAGATATGTTCCTTCTATACCCAGTTTGTTGAAAGTTTTTATCATAAAGGGATGTTAAATTTTATTGAATGATTTTTCAGCACCTATTAAAATGATCATTTGGTTTTTGTTCTTGGTTATGTTAATGTGATATATCACATTTATTGATTTGAGTATGTTGAACCATTTTTGCATCCATGGGATGAATCCCACTTGATCATGGTAAATAATCTTTTCTAATGTGTTGCTGAATTTGGTTTATTAGTATTTTATTGAGGATTTTTGTATATATGTTCATCAGTGACATTGATTTGCAGTTTTCTTTTTTGTTATGTTCTTGTGTGGTTTTGGTGTCCCGGTAATGCTGGCCTCATAGAATGAGTTTGGCAGTAGTCCCTCCTCTTTAATTTTTCCAAAGAGTTTGAGTAGAATGTGTATTAGTTCTTCTTTAAAGTTTTTTCTGGTAGACTTCATCAGTGAAGCCATCAGGTCCTGGGCTTCTCACTGATGGGAGATTGTATTACAGCTTTGATCTTGTTACTTGTTATTGGTTTGTTTAGGTTTTATAGTTCTTCATTGTTCAATCTTGGCAGGTTGTATGTGTCTAGGAATTTATCTATTTCTTCTAAGTTTTCCCATTTGTTTGAAATTCAGTTTTCCGTATTTTTATAACAGCCTCTAATGATTCTTTGTATTATGTGGTCTCAGATTTTATGTTTCCTTTTCCGTGTCTGATTTTATTTATTTAGGTCTTCTTTCATATTTTTTTTTTTTAGTCTAGCTAATGTTTGGTGATTTTGTTTATCTTTTAGCAAAACCAGGTTTTCATTTTGTTGATCTTCTGTATTGTTTTTTTAGTCTCAATTTCATTTACTTCTGCTCTGATCTTTATTCTTTTTTTTCCCTTTCACTAATTTTGGGTTGGTTTCTTCTTGCTGTTCTCATTCCTTAAGATGCATCGTTAGGCTATTTGAGGGCTTTCGACTTTTTGGACATAGGCATTGATTGCTATAAATTTGTCTCTTCGTACTGCATTTGCTATATCCCATAAAGTTTTGTATGTTGTATTTCCATTTTCATTTGTTTCAAGAGATTTTCAAATTTTCTTCTTAACTTCTTCATTGACCCATTGGTCATTCAGGGGTATGTTGTTCAATTTCCATGTGTTTCTGCGGTTTCCGAGTTTCCTTTTATTATTGATTTCTAGTTTTGTTCCATTGTGCTCAGAAAAGATATTTGATATGTTTTTAACATTTTTGCATATGTTGATACTTGTTTTGTAACCTAAGATATGGTCTGTTCTGGAAAATGTTCATGTACTGATGAAAAAGATGTGCATTCTGCAGCAGTTGAGTGAAGTGTTCTGGAAAGGTCAGTCAGGACTATTTTGTCTAGTGTAGTTTAATTCCAATGTTTCTTTGTTGATTTTCTGCCTAGAAGATCTATCAATTACTGAGAGTGGGGTGTTAGACGTCCCCTACTATTATTATATTGCAGTCTATCTCTCCCTTTAGATCTATTAATGGTTGCTTTATATACCTGAGAGCTCTAGTATTGAGTGCATAGATATTTAAAGTTGTTATATCTTCTTTCTCTATTGACCCTTTAATCATTATACAGTGTCATATAGTGATCTTCTTCATCTCTTTTTACAGTCTTTGCCTTGTAGTCTAGTTTATCTGATGTGAGTATAGGCTACTCCTGCTTTTTTATTATTATTATTATTTCTACTTGCATGGAGCATCTTTTCCCATCCTTTCACTTTCAGTCTGTGTGTTGTTACAGGTGAGGTGGGTTTCTTGTACACAGCATATAGTTGGGTTGGATTTCATTATCCATTCAGCCAATCTATATCTTTTCATTGGAGAATTGAGTCCATTTACATTCAGTG
This sequence comes from Mirza zaza, assembly GCA_008750895.1. Classification (NCBI taxonomy): domain Eukaryota; kingdom Metazoa; phylum Chordata; class Mammalia; order Primates; family Cheirogaleidae; genus Mirza; species Mirza zaza. Next base: position 28,611 of record VSMD01063933.1, on the reverse strand, counting down.
TTATTGATGAGTAAGGACAACTGCCATTTTGTTGCTTGTTTTCTGTCTTTCTTGAGACATTTTTCTTCCTTTCTTCCTTTCTTACTGTCACCCTTTGTGGTTAAGTGACTTTCTCCAGAGCATGTTTTAATTTATCACTGTATTTTTAGTGTATCTATTATACATTTTTGCATTGTGGTTACCATAAGGCTTATAAAAAACTTCTTATACAAGTTATTTTAAAGACATGACAATTTATCTTAAATCACAAAAAAGAATAAAAGCAAAGAAAAAAACTGAAAAGGGCTCACACTTTAGCTCCATCCCCTCACATTTTGGCTTTTGTCTGAATTTACATATTTTCATATGCCTATCTCTTAATAGATTGCTGTCACTGTTACTGGTTTTGATATATTTGTCTTTTAGACTTCATACTAGAGTTATAAGTGGATTGCGTACGACAATTACAGTATTGGAGTATTCTGGGGTTGTCTCTGTGCTTAATGTTAGCAGTGGGTTTTATACCTTCAATTTTTTCTCCCTGTTAGTGTTTTGTTTTTTCAGACTAAAGAATTACCTTTAGCATTTCTAATAAGACAGAGTTGGTAGTAGTGGATTCTGTCAGCTTTTGTTTGTCTAGGAAAAACTCTCTCTCTCCTTCATATTTGAAGGATAACTTTGCTGTATAAAGTATTCTTGAATGGCGGGGTTTTTTTCTTCAGTACTTTGAAAATGTCAGTTTCCTCTTTCCTGGCCTATATTGTTTTCATTGAGAATTTTATTGCCATACAGTCTTTAGGAACTTTGGAGTTCCTTTATATGTTATTTGCTTCTTTTCTCTTGCAGCTTTTAGGATTCTCTCTATGTGCTTTAACTTTGAGAGTGTGATTATAATATGACTTTGGGTAGTCTTATTTGGGTCAAATCTGTTTGGTGTTTTCAGAACTCCTTGTAGTGGACATTTAGATCTTTCTCAAATTTCGGTAAGTTTTCTGTTATTATTTCTGTGAATAAACTTGCTCTTTTTCAAATTTCTCTTGAACATTAATAGTTCTTATATTCCGTCTTTTCAGGTAATTGTTTTTATCTTATAGGCAATCTTCATTCCTTTTCATCCTTTTTTCTTTTTTCTCCTTGGACCAGGTAATTTCAAATAGCCTATCTTGAAGCTCACTGATTCTGTCCTCCGCTTGATTCATTCTGTTACTGAGAGCCCCCAGTGAATTTTTCAGTTCAGTAAATGTATTTCTCAGTTCTAAGATTTCTTGTTTTTTTAATTGTTATTTCCATGGCTCTGGTAAATTTCTGAATTGCTTTTCTGAGACATCTTGGAAGTCACTGAGTTTCCTTATAACTGCTATTTTGAATCCTTGGTCAGAGAGCTCACATATTGACATCTTGTTAGGGTCAGTCACTGGTTTCCTGCTTTGTCCATTTGGGGAAGTTATGGTTCCCTCTTTGCTATTGTTTCTTGTGAATATATATATGTATGTGTGTGTGTGTGTGTGTGTGTGTGTGTGTGTGTGTGTGTATTTGCATTGACTAGTTTGTTATTTATTCTGGTCTTTTCTATCTGGCTTGTTTTAGTTTTTATTGGTTATGTTTGTTTAGATAGCCTTTATAATTTACCTGCTGAATGTCATATTTTTCTCCACTAGGCCTCTGCATCTTTTTTGTACTAGAAGATGCCTAAAGCCCAGGTTTGCTTTGGCTCTAGAAAACAATCAGAAAGCTGCCCATCTGGAATGGGAATGGTCCCAAAGGGGATAGCCTGGCATTGTAGAAAGCCTGGCTAAGGGTTCATGCCCAGGGGGCCTATGAATGTACCTCCTACTGTGTGGTGCTGTTGAACAACCACTCTGATTTGGTGTCTGCTTTGGCTGAATAATAGAGAAGAGTTTCCAGAACTGGCGATGGTAGTCTCACCTCCCCTCTGTGTCTATGGCTGTCCTCAGGGATATGTCTCCCTTCAGGCATTCACACTACTTCTAGTGGGTTGAGGCATGGAAAGGTCCCCTCCCTAAGAATTCAAGACGGGGAGGAGGCTGGTTGTCAACCTTGGCCTCAGTTTTTTCAGTGTAGAAACTGTGAGTCAGGGGAAATTTTACACATGCTTGGCACCAGGCAGATTGGAGGGAGAAGCATTGTGGATATGAAAATCTGATTCTCTTATTGTCTGTTGAGAGTGTTTGTTTTGTTTTTGTTTTTGTTTTTTTACTTCTCTGTGGCCCTGGAAACTGACTCATCCTCATAATTGAGTTCTGGCATATTACTGGTGATAATTTCAGTACTATATATTTGTTTGGGGTTTTTCTGTGGCAGACACTGAAGCCAGCTTGCATCTGTGCCATCATTTTGCAACTGGAGGTCTCCTATTTTGGGTTTATGTCACGGATATGTGATACAGTGTAGACTGCCCTAGAAATTCAATGAATCAACCTATATCCAGCCCAAAGCCGAACTCTCCTACTTGCCCACGTATGAAAAAGTAACTCTGATATCAGAATAACAAAATGACTCATGGACAATGGAGAAAGGCAGTGTTCAATGATCTTTAAGCCAGAGAACTTTCATCAGGGGGCCAAGGTTGCTTTGGTTATCCCAGAGAAAATATATTTCATAAGACCTACTCATGAAGCAAGTGGCTAATTCTGTGCCTCAGCTCTATTTCTGTTTCTCTGATGCTGAGACAGCTAGTTAACCATGATCGACCTCTCCTGTTTATATCTTGCTGCCTTCCTGTCATTTTGATTACACTCTCCACCACCAGCCATTATCAATAAGTCATCCCTTGGTCTCAATTCACATCTGATTTCATAGTTCAAAAGCCTGATAATCTTGACAGATTCTAGTATAAGTATCTGCATCATCTCTTTGTCCTGGTCTCTCTTGACCTCTAGCATCCCACTGGTTTCTACCTAGGCTTCAACTAAGTCCCTTTGTATAATACTACATGAGTATAAATACAACCCAAAAAAGGCCGTCTCTCTTTTAAGATGGGATTACAAGACTTATTTTTAAATATGTTTCTAAGGATACATTCATAAGATAGAAATCACATTCACGATTCTGCAGATAGGATTCTCATGTTCATTGATTACTTCAACAAATAATTTATGAGTGCATACTATGTGGCAAATTATTTTAAGGGAACATATATTAGGCTTTGAAATAACTAATTCTTTTTACCAATATCAGGCACTAATCTTTCTTTAACACCAGGCATTTAAATAATCAACAGCTATAGCTAATGTTCCACGAGGATGTAAACAATGCCTACTGAAACAGCCAGCTTACCTGGATAATGTGAGATGTTAGTCATCTCTTAAACATTTAATATTGAAAAAGAGAATTCTCTTGGCTAAATGTTAGAGCTAAGTCTTTTCTTAAATATTTGATGTCATAAAAGCCAGCTCTTCTGACTAGTGTTAGACATTAGCAGTTTCCTATTATCTGTGATGATTTGTCCATCCTGTCCATGACTCCTTAATTGCAACTAGCTCATCCATATATAATCATTTAAAGAACACAGAAAAGCTAGCAATAATCAATATACAGGTATTTAATCAAACCATCTGTGCATGTATTTCATTAATCCCTGTCCTTTTGTTTGCTTTGGCTTCTTACACTTATTCCTTCTCGTTATTATTATTGCTGTTAGTATTGTTTTGAAACTGAGAGATAATACACATAGAATAAAGGGCGTAGAGAACACCAATCATGAGTAATGGTGACTTTTTTTACACCCATGTAACCACCTCTTATATCAAAATATATTAATAGAATATTTCCAGTGCCCACCTTCCTAGGTTATTTTCCACACCCCATTCCCATCCTTTGGGCTCCATCTTCCTCCTCATTTTAATCTCTTGCTTGGGCTTTTATGACTTATAAAATTCAGCTTTCTTCATCGTTTCCTATCTCGACTTGGCTTTAAATACTCTCTTGGATTAATTTTACCTACAACTCCTAATAACAGCTACTATGACCTCCCAGCAAGAGAAGAACAATTTGCTCTAAATATTTTGCATACAAAGTTAACACTGGACACATCTAAGCATATATGGCTAAATCTAGTATCATTTGCTTTTAAATTTATACCCACATAATTTTGGAAAATTCCTATAAACAAATGTGTCACACAAAACTGGTCTTCCTACCAATACAATGTCATCATGTATACCTTCTCAGAGAACAAAGAAAATCATTCACATTCTCAAGGATGATTTTTGAGGCTAGAGTGGGTACTGATTTCTCTTTGGGCAATTGCATGGAAGAGGCCCCACTCATTCTGTATAAAATTAATTGGCCCTTACACTTTTTTCACTTCAGACATACAAATGTCATCATTTGTTCTAATTTAGCTTTTGGTTTTAGCTGGTCAAATCTTTGTAATATACTTACTTGTTTTGAATATTGATATGTGAAAAGAAGCTAGTATACTGAAATTTACTGCCTGTGTAGGGAAAAGGCTTAATTAACTGGTATTTAGGGGAACTAGGGTGCACTGATTTGCAGGATTCATCAAAATGTATCCTCTTTTTAGAAGTCTTATATAAATGATGATACATTTTTGTAATTGTATCAGTTTATCTATTCATTATACACTTTTAGTAATAAACCAATTGAACCATCAGAAATCTTCCATCTGAACACATTGTTATCCAACTTTTAAAGTGCCATCAGAAAAGCAAATTATTAAAGATATAATAATGAATTGTAATTTTACATGAAATAAAAATAATTTTTCATTACTTTGAAATTCATAGAATTAAGCTCAACTATTAATATGAATATTGCTACTTCAGTGTTGTTTTGTAAAAAATATGACAACTGTGAAATCTGTGTTATTATAACCAACTTTAAAGAGAAAATTTTGTAATCAATATCTTAAAGTTGTTTCTGGAACTGTTAGCTAATGGAATAAGCCTAGATGATAGACTAAAGCAACTTGTTTCTTCTGATATAAATTGAGATTAAATACTGCATTTTTAAATCAAGAATTTTAAAAAAATCATAAGAAGATTTTAGGAAATTGAATGAAATTAATTAAAAGCAGTAACATTTGGCAATTTCTCCTACTCTCTACTCTTCTTCTTGTCTGTTATTATTTTTTAAATTTTATAGATGACCCAGGTGATCTCTATAGACCCCTTTCTCAAGTAATTGAGAAAAACATTCATATCTAAAATTTTCCACTCCAAATAATTTTTTCAAGCACAACACAATGCATGTGAGTAATGCTTTCCATTGTTCAGCAAATTTCTTGGTTAAATTAAACTGCAACCCCATATAGCAAAAGTATAACAGCACTCTAAAGTTTCCAATGTGTCTTATATATCAAGGTTACAACACTTGAGGACTTTAAGTTTTTCAAAATTATTTCTGAAAGTTTCATCTTTCTTTTTAAAACTGTTATGTCTATAACTCCTTAGTGAAGAATTTTGAATAGCCTAGGTCTGTTTCTCACTATTTCTCTATGTGTTAATTAGTAACACACATATATAGAACATGGGTGAACACAGACATAAGACCTATCAAGATTAAACAGCTAATGGCAACGATTAGTCAAACATTTTTATCTAACTTAAAGTACCAGAGCTTATCAGTCCTGATTTCACACAAGCATGACCTGGAAATTTTTAAAAAACAATTTCGGTCCCACTTCTGACCACTTAAATTAGAATATCTGCAAGTTAGAGCAAGACATTTGCATGTGTTAAAGGCCCCTTGGGTGATTGTAAAGTACACGCAGGTTGAGAACCATTGAGTTAGGAAAAAGAAATTAAAAATCAGCTACTTCTAATTTTGGTGTTTCATCCTTCTAGTAAAAACAAGTGAAAAACTAGTGAAATACTTTCTATATGAACTATAACAGTACACTGTCTTTAAATGTTTAATTAAAAATGTTTTAGACTTGTTTCGTAAAAGCCATATCATTTTATATGTATATTAAAAGACATCAACATATACTGAACTTCTTTAAGAATAGGTACTATTGTGACAAATAGTACCTACTATGTCTGGTTTTCTTAATTAAATAATTATCAATTACCCCCATGTGGTTCTACGGAGTAAGTACCACATGACAATTTCAAAGATATGGGAGAAAAGCACTTTCTTGAAATATTTTCTTTATTTAAAACTACATGCTTATTCATCTTTGCCTCTATAATTTTTAATTTCAAAATCATAGGACTTTAAGGCTAAATGATCACATTATTTGTATTCGCTACAAATTTATTGTCATTAATAGCACGCTGGAATGTAATTTGTGGTGAATAATCTATATATTCCTGTTATGCACAATTTTCCAATGACATACATAAAATAGAGATGCTCTAAATTCTAAATTAAGGAAATAAAATAACAGGAATTATTTGAGTAGACATTGGAAGGAACAAATAAATTAAAAGTTTGAAGATGTGAAACCTTCAGTTTATGTGTAAAAGATTCATGGCAATTAGTAATATTCTATAGTTCTTGAACTTTTCAAAATGGTGGGTTCTGTCTTATTCCTTGTTATAACTTCCAATAGCAGGCACTCAACACATGATTGTTAAATTGGATTGAATACTTCTAAAAATCCTAAATATAACACATAATTAATTTACTAGGACTAAACTATGCATTTTTAGAAATTTACAAATATATACTGTAAAAACTCCCAAATTTCATCACTGAATTTCTGTTTGCTACACTACAAAAAAGAGTCCAAAATGTTCTTGGTTTATAACCAGTTAATTTTCTAACCTCAGAATGGCATTTAAATATGTTTCTCTTTTCCCAGAAATGCAAATGCTGTGGAAAATTAATAAAATTAGAGGATAGATGTTAAAACCAACTTGCCAAAATATGAAATATACTTAATTGGTATAGCAAATATATAAACTATCTCTGAATTACTATTTAAAGTATGCATAGATATAGGTTTAAAATAACATTAAGAAGTTCATATTTATCTTAGACTCCTGCATCATTCCTAAGTTTTCACATCCATAATTTGTGATTATTGCTTTATTAGTTTCTTAAAAATCCTATAATTATGCTAAAACAAACTAGAGCATTTTAACTGAATTTATCTTTCGAATATTCAACACAAGTCAATCGACACTGGCATAGTTAAAAAATAAAAGGGAGGAAATAAAATTCTCATTATTAATAAGGTGAAGAACTTTTTAGATGTTCTCAGTTCATAACATCTATGTTATGACTCTGAAACATGAGTGAAAAGTGAAAAATACAGATATTTTCTACTACTTGCTATATATCACATAAACAGTCAGTTATATGAAACTATTCTGACATTGAACTGAGCTTTTCATTTCATCTAAAGCATTCAGAATTTGTGTAAAACAGTACTGTGTTTTAGCAGACTTGAGAAGTCTTGTGTGTCTACTTTGGCATTTCAGACAGCTTTATTTTCACATTCCTTGGTTGCAAAAGGCATTTCTTAGCAGTTCAGACATTTTTGAGATCTTCAAAATCATAACCACAAAATCTTTCCTTTAGTTATAACATAAACCTACTTGTGGCCCCTGAAATTGAGGAGGATGAGTTTCTAATTAGAAGTGACTTCAAGAAAAAAGTGAAGCTGGCTAAGCTTCAAATTCATTGGGTGGGATTGAAATGTTTCCAATTGTTCTAATTATACTTGAGATAATTTGTATATTAATTTTGAAAGGAAGTATGAGTGAACCCCTTAAAAATAAAATGCAACCTACTAATTCTGAAACTTTCTGGGATTTCCAAGTCAGTGTGTTTAAGTGCATTTACGTCTTCCAAAATCCTGATTACGGTAAAAATTGTATATATGTTAAGAATTAAATCTCTTATACCGTAGTCGCAGAAAATAGATGCTTGTATGTCACATTTCCACAGTTATTGTTAGATGTTTAAAAAGAGCTTTTTAAAGCTCGTAGTATTTCAATGTTGATTTTAATTCGAAGTGATGAGGATGAGATAGATAACTCCTGCTAAGAAACCTGTATAAAGGTGGGATTTCCGGTGATTCAGAGTGTGATGAACACTCTTATTCACAACAGTCTCCCATCCCTAACCATTCTAATTTAAACAGAAGTTAAAGTTTTAAAGAAAAAGTAATTGACATATTAGTCAATCCCGGCCGAAAGGAATGTAAATTCGACTTTTAATGTAAAAGTTAGCAATTTTTTCCTCTTTGAAAAACTCATAAATGACTATATTACAAAAAGATTGAGTAGTGTTAGATTCCAAATTTGGCTACGTACTTTGATTTACAAAGCAAGAAATATCTAGAAAAGAGATCTGCAATGTAAAAAAGTAGCAAAAAGTAGATTTTATTAGTTTTTATATCATCACTACAATTGACAATTGAATTTAAGCAAAGCATGATAATAGGAGTCAAAGATAGTAAATGTCAATATTGTCAAGATTTGAATGTCAAAAATGTTAACACTTGGACATTATAGACATCTTCTGGCAATATGTTTTTTACAGTTGACTTGTAAAATCACGAAACAGTGGTAACGTGCTTTCCAAACTACTTACTAGATCATTTATAACTAATTTTTAAATTACTACATTTGTGGTAAATGTTATGAATCCTCACTTTTTAACAATGATGTTTCTGAGAATTCTGGAATTTCCTGAACCACAATGTGTAAGAAGGAGGTGGGCTTCTCCTCTCAGCTTTGTGGTTGTTCATGAGGCTCTTTCCGAGCCATACTATTTCTACAGGAGAGCCAAGAGTTCTCGCTAAATGCAGTTGGGCATGAGGGGAGGATCAGGTACTGCAGCTGTGAAACCTCTGCTCGGGCATGCGTTTTTTGGTTTACACGCGGTCAGGTCAAGGAAACACATTTCAACGATTTGTGCATTCCTAACGCTCGCGGGCGTTGCGCGTTTATTTCTGGGTTTAAAACGATCTTCGCACTTAATTCCGTTTCGATAGGAAAGTCACTGGATTTCAGTTATCTCTGGTTCTCGCGGGCATGAAGCAGGCCCCTCACTGCCACTGAAGCCCACCAAGGGCAAGTAAAGTAACGAACTGTGATCGCACCGCATGCACGTCGAGTCCCGGGCGGAGCAGGGCTCACAGGAAGCCCCAGGAAGCGTGCGCTTCCAGGAGGGTGTGCGGCGCGCGGGGGTCTGCACGCGCGCAGAGCTTGTTAACGGAGGGCGTGCCGGAGGCGTGGCGCGAGGTGTCCGGGCGAGGCGCTCCGCGAGGCGGGCGGCAGTGGGCGGGCCGCGGGGGAGCGCGGCCCGGGGAAGGCTGCGCGGCGCCGCGAGCGGCTCCCGGCTCCCGCTCTCCCGGCCGCCAAGAACGAGCTGCCGTGGGCGGGGCCTGCGGTGATTGGCGGGCGGGCGGGGAGGTCGGAAGTACTTTGTTTTTTATGCTAATGAGGGAGTGGGGCTTGTCCGTATTTACGTTGAGGCGGGAGCCGCCGCCCTTCATTCACCCACATGGTCCTTCGAGGTGCCGCCGCCGCCGCCCGACCTGCGCCTTTGCGCCACTTCGCGCCCTCGGGCGAGGCCGAGGGGGTGGGGACGCCCCCCGCAGCGCCGCGGCGGCTCGCGCCCCTCCGCGAAGGCTTCTTCGCGGGGCCGGCCGGCTGGCTGGCCGCACCCCCGGCCTGGGGCCTCCGGTCGTAGTAAAGCGGAGGCGGGTGGGGAGGCGGGAGCGAGAGCCCGCGGCGGGCGAGGCGAAGATGGTGGCGGCTACTCCTCTTGGTGAGTCTGCCCGCCCCTCCAACGACTGAGTGAAACCTGTTGTGTGCGGCCCGGGTCCGGCGGGCGGGGCGGAGTGGCCCGGGGCAGGGTGGCCCGGAGCAGCGCGGCGGCGTGGCCGGGCGGGTCTCAGGCCGTTGGCCGCCCCGGTGTGTGGCAGCCGCGACTCGCTGCCCCCTAGCTCGCACGCGGGATGGCCGAGGGGCAGGGCCCGGGAAGGGAGGCTGGGAGGGGGCGGCGTGCGCGTGGCGGCCGCGCCCGGGACCCGCGCGGACCCTGCCTGGGCCGGCCCCGGAGGCGGGTGGGCGCGCGGCGCACACAATGGCCCCTCGGGGAGAGGACGTGCGAGGCCCGCGCTCCTCCAGGGCGCGGGGTGCACGCGGGGCGCGGGGTTCCCGGGTAGGGAAAGTTTCTCCTGGGGGCGAGAGTTAAAGCGCCTCCAGAACAAAGCAGCGGCGGCAGCGGCACATGGGGCAGGCCGCGGGCCGGGAGGGGGCGCGCCCACGAGGTACCTGCGCGCCGGCGGGCGGCGTGGCGTGGGCGGGAGCCAGCGGGCCCCTAAACTTTGTACGCGCGAGGGTGGGAGGAGGGGCGCGGAGCTCGGCGCGGCCTGGGCGCCACCCCCGCTCCGCGTGGGCTTTGTTAACCCGCGTGGCCGGCCCTGGGGCGGGGCTCGCAACTTCCTCGGCCGTGGCCCTCAGAGGAGGCCGGAGTCGGCCTCGGTCGCGCCGTGGAGCCGCCTGCTCCCGCCCGCTCGCTGTGAGCGCGGCGCGGGAGGGCCGGCCCGGCTCGGCGGGAGCGGCGTCCCCGCCGCCATGTTCCTGCGGGGCGGGCTGCGCGGGGGTGAGGGCAGGGGACATGGCGGCGACTGCGCGCCGCCGCCGATTGTTCCCGGCTTAGGCCTCGGGCCGCGTGCGATGGGCACCGCGGCCGCGGAGCCCCCGCCCCTCTGGGCCGGGCTTGGGGGGGCTGCGGGACACAAAGGAGGGGCGGCGCGCCCGCGTCCCCGCCGCGCTCGGGCCTCGGCGCTGCCGGTCGCCGCGCGACTGCCGCCGGGAAACGGGTTTGGGGGGGTTGCCGCGTCCGGCGGGGCCCGACTCTGACCCTCCGCCCCCTGGCGGCTGTGCGGGGAACCGCAGGGCCGCGCGCCCCCTTGTGCGACATGTGCTACCGGCCCGGGCTCCATGAGCGTGGCGGGCACTTTGCAGTCTCGGGTGTTCCTGCCCGGTTTTCTGTTCCTAAGCTGGAGAAAAGGGGAAAGGAACTGGAGAAGGCAGGCTTGTTACTGCAATATCACCAAAAGAAAAGATGAGCAACATACTATCAGGACCACAGCAGTTGGGGAAACAACTCTTTATCCCGGCTCGCAGCCACGAGGTCTCGATTGGGGGAGGGGTGGTGAAGAATAGTCCCTCGGCTGCGTGTTTTCCACTTACTGGAGCTGTACAGTAGAGCTAATGACTGCTGCTGTTCATAGTAGTATTTCAGGAGTTTATTATTTAAGACATGTAAGGATTTTTCAACTTTCTCCTCCAGGTTTTCACCCATGCATTGTTGGTCTTTTAAATCCTGCTAGTATTGCCCGACTCTTACCCATGGTTTTTGCAGATTAATGAAATTAATTGGTATTAGGAGGTTGGAGAAAAGCAAATTGAAATATACATTTGGAGGGTGGTAGTAATTTTGAGCAAATATGTTTATCTTTTTTTCCCTATCTCTCCCCCCCCCCCCCAGTCATACACGTGGACCTAACTGCACCAATTGCTTTTCTAAGGATACTTGCTGAGAAGGAAGTTTTCCTGAGTGGGTAAGTGTATTCTCATTTTCTTCGCTTACTTAAAAACAAGTTTGCCTTGATATTATTTTTTAATTGAATAAATAAGATAAGATTGGGTTTTTAGAGTGAAATAGGCATTTGTATTTGTCCACTTTACCTTTTCTAGAAAGTTAACTGGTGTGAATTAGCTAATTTTTAAGGTAGTGAAAGTATACTGCAAATATCCTTATACATCTTTGGAAACTCTCTCAAGCAGTTTACAAAACAGAATTTTAGAACCTCTTAAATTTGGTGATAAAGTAGATTTGATGTGGGGTGATACATTTTTAAAATTTAAAATCATTTAAACACCATATGTAAGTTCAAATAACAAACTTGAAATGTAGTCTGAACAGTAATTTTATTAATCATTTCATCAAGTATTTGCTAATTGGAAGCCAGAAGAAAAGGAAAATGGTTTGCCACGTGGATGTGAAGATTTCTTCTAAAAGGTACACCCAACTTAAATTGCCTTATTGATACATTAGTTCTCATTTATATGCAGTCTGTTTTTTTTTTATTTTTGTCTCTTTTAAGTATGCATTTGGGAAAGGGTAGGCCTAAGAGCCTCAACTTAATAGTGTTAGAATGATGTGTTGGTTATGGTTGCCGTCTGAAAAGAATTTTCTTAATATTTTTAAGGCTTAAATGTGTGTCTAAATGGACCTCATAGCTTTGAGATAATTAAACTAATTTTCTCTTCCCTATTAGGGATTATGTTGAATTTGTATGGTTTATAGCTATTAGAGTTTGAGGTGTTATTCTAATTATTTCAAATTTAGCAGGAATAAAGAAAACATCACCTTGTAAAACTGAAGATTGTGACCAGTCAGAATAATGTCAAAGTGCTTACAGTGCAGGTAGTGATATGTGCATCTACTGCAGTGAAGGCACTTGTAGCATTATGGTGACAGCTGCCTCGGGAAGCCAAGGTGGGCTTTAAAGCGCAGGGCCTGCTGATGTTGAGTGCTTTTTGTTCTAAGGTGCATCTAGTGCAGATAGTGAAGTAGATTAGCATCTACTGCCCTAAGTGCTCCTTCTGGCATAAGAAGTTATGTTTTCATCCAATAATTCAAGCCAAGCAAGTATAGAGGTGTTTTAATAGTTTTTGTTTGCAGTCCTCTGTTAGTTTTGCATAGTTGCACTACAAGAAGAATGTAGTTGTGCAAATCTATGCAAAACTGATGGTGGCCTGCTATTTCCTTCAAATGATTTGTACTAATTTTGTGTACTTTTATTATGTCGATGTAGAATTTGCCTGGTGTATCCGATGTGACAGCTTCTGTAGCACTAAAGTGCTTATAGTGCAGGTAGTGTTTAGTTATCTACTGCATCATGAGCACTTAAAGTACTGCTAGCTGCAGAACTCCAGCTTCGGCCTGTCGCCCAGTCAAACTGTCCTGTTACTGAGCACTGTTCTATGGTTAGTTTTGCAGGTTTGCATCCAGCTGTGTGATATTCTGCTGTGCAAATCCATGCAAAACTGACTGTGGTAGTGAAAAGTCTGTAGAAAAGTAAGGGAAAATCAAACCCCTTTCTACACAGGTTGGGATCGGTTGCAATGCTGTGTTTCTGTATGGTATTGCACTTGTCCCGGCCTGTTGAGTTTGGTGGGGATTGTGACCAGAAGATTTTGAAAATTAAATATTACTGAAGATTCCAACTTCCACTGTTAACTGTTCTAGACATATGAACTATAAAAATCTTTGTAACTCTAATTTATTAATTTTGTCAATGTAAAACATGTACAACTTTTTGTTTTCTTGAAGTTTTGTCTTATTTTTGTACTAAAACGTTTCACTTCTGAAGTTGCATGTATGTTATGTATATATTTGGCAACATAAATTTTGACTGCTTTTTGTTGAGTTAGATTTACTTGCTGCTGTTAAGTATTCCCTTGTGATTGTGGTCTGTAAAACAAAAAATTACTGTACGTGCATGATGATAGTCTGTAAAAGTTATAACATCTTTTGCCTTCTTTGGACCTATTATTCCAGGATGTTTTACTTAATCTAAAAGTTAACAAGTTATGTTAGTTATACATTATTCACGTGTGTAAATTTGGTAAAAATGCCATTCTATTTAAATCTTGAAAGGGAATTTTTTGAAACATGGAACTTAGTATGGGGGGTGGGGTTTGTTTCGAGTAAACAAGTACTATTTTACCAATATATAAGTTCTTAATGTGTAACTGTTAACTAATTGTATACTAGTTTTTCTTTGTGATTGTGAATAATGTATAAGCCATAAGTGATCAGGAATCTCAGACTGTTTTTAGCATCTGCAGCTTAAGAAATAGGAGTTAAAAAAGGGACATGCTGATGCTAAATGGAGTGACAAGTATATGTGCACTCTTCCAGAATGCCAAGAGTGTAGTGGTGGGGTATGAATCAGTGAATGTTCCCTACTAGGTTCATCAGCCAGACTTTGGCAAAGGTGGTAGTTGATTCCAGGCTTATGTGACTTATGTAACTGAAGTGGAAACTAAGAAGTGGCAGTTACATTATTTTATCCAACATTTCTGCCTTTTATGAGTTTTCTCTCTAGCCTGTTCCTGTGTAGAACAGTGTGGGTTACCTTAAGAATAGTTAGATTTAAAAGGACCAGTTAATGTTGGACCCAAGCTTGCACAGTAAGTTTTGGGAAATTTCATTGTATTTTGGAGGAAAGATGCTATCTTAGTAATATAAAATAAATTTGTATAGTCTTGGCAGTTATACCACTTGATAAATTTGGAAAAGATTTTAAAGTACATTGTGAAGTCTAACTGGAAAAGTTTTCATCTCTAATGTATCCCTTCTTTAAGAAGTTTAAGGAGCTTAGTCTTGGATTTCTGAATAAACAGGTAAGAATTTCACTGTTCTGGAGTTGATTAAAAGATAAATTTTCAAGGTGAGAAAGTAATCAGAATCATACAGTGATTTATAAAATGGAAATATAATTGTCTTTCAGCTGAGTTCTTGAACATTTTGAGTTGAAGGAATCCTAAAAATTGTTTTGTTTTGGTTATTTAATGACAAACATTGCTTTAAACCCAATGTTTGTGAAATTCCAAAACATTACCATGGCTCATGGCAGTCTGCAAAATGGTGTGCTGTGGTTACAAGTCAAAACAGTGATGTTTACATCTACCAAACCATATAATTTTATTTTAAAACTTTTGGGGAAATACACTAGCTTTTTTTTTTTTTTTTTGATGGAACAATGATAATGAAGCCTGCCAGATTTCTTAAATATGCTACAACGTAAATCAAATTTTAGTAAAGTCTTGACTCTTTTTCCCTGGATACTGAAAGTGTAGTTAGTACTCATTGTGTTCTGAACTTGATTTGACTTGAACTGAGATTTAAATCTAATAAACAAGTTAATAAATGTGCATGTTTTGTGGGGTTGGCAGTGAGCTGTGGTTGTATAGGATTTAGTAGGAATTGCTTTTGTTTCTGGCTTTAGAATGTGGCAACTTTTATGTTATTGGTTTTGTTAAGGTTTTCTTAGGCATGGTAATAAAAGCCATGCAATTATATATAAAGGGCATTTAACGTTATTAGGCCATGTGTAGTGGCTCACACCTTATAATCCCAACACTTCTGGGAAGCCAAGGTGGGAGGATCACTTGAGGCCAGGAGTTCTAGATCAGCCTGGGAAACATAGTGAGATATCATCTACAAAAAGTTAAAAAAAATTAACTAGGCTTGCTGGTGCTGATGCATGCCCGTGGTCCCAGCTACTGCGGGGGAGGCTGAGGCAAGAGGATCACTTGACTCCAGGAGTATGAGGTGCAGTGAGCTATAATGACACCGTTGCACTGTACCCTGGGTAATAGAGTGAGACTGTCTCAAAAAAAGGTTAACATTGTGAGATACAGGTAAGTGAACAAATTGATAATTGCCTCGTCTATAATTGACCTGGGTAAAAACAGCTTTGATTCTTGTTCTAGAAGTGCTTTAACCTTAAAGTTGCTTGAGACTTGGAATATATTACATCAGGTTTAAAATAATCTGAATATTATCAAAAAATGGACCTCTTAATATTCTTGAGTATATTGTGCATGTAAAATTTTTTATTTTTAGCCTGTATTTGGAAGGAACACACTTAACATTTTATAAACTATTTTTAAAGCTGCTTGTGAAGTATTGATTTTATTGAAAACCTTGAGATCTTCATTTTACAGGCACACCTGTCTAACCACAAGCCAGACTTGAGTCTTTCGCTACAGTTTGAAGAGTCCTACAAACTGATTCTTGACAAAATGCAACCTGCAACTGCCTGGAGAAAAATTCAGTCTCACATTAAAGTGTATTATGTATTTAATGAAATGCTGTTGTTAGTAATTGACAACCCTGTGTAGTTTGTCTAATGTTAGAGAATTAACAGTCTCAGCTAAGCAACAAAGGTAAGTGGGCTCAGTACATAAAAAGCAAGTTTCTGGTGTCTGTAAAGATTATCATGCCCACTTCAGACTTCAGATTATTCCTTGGCTTTTTAATGGTTATGTAAAGTCCAAATTAACACAGTTTTCTGTTTTGGTAAGTTCAGGATATATTACTGAGTTTAAAGGATCGTTAAGAAAATGCACATATCCCGTGAATTTTAAGACCATAGAAAAATTGAAGAAGGCATAATTTTCTTTTTCTAATAACTTGAACACAGCATTCAGATATGCCTAATTATGTATTTACCCTTTGCTCGGGTTGTTTGATTTCTAAGGCATTTAATGTTAATAAATAAAATACTGCATATTAAAACTGCTTGTTAAGAAATTGTCCAGAATGAGCATATTGAAATAAACATATTTAAGGCTGCCTTAATTGTAGCAGTGTTTCTGTTTTTTGTTTGTCGCTGCAGATGGTCCAAAAGTTTTGCTTGTTGGGAAAGTGGGAACACATACCAAAGTTGTGTGTCTGCATTTGTATCCTGGTTTTATAGACAGTATCAGAAAAATTTATTTGCAAGCAGGATGGAAGGCTGTTAGGTGAATTCAAATCTGTGTCAGTATTCACTGTGGAATGTGGTCACACTTGAATCTCCTTAATTTGAAGATTAATTTGTGATCCTAATATTTAACTTAAAATCTGATATGAAGAGCTCTAAGTTTAAATGTTTTGTTAACTTAAGTTGTAGTGCATAGACACTTAAAATCTAGTCGGGATTTTATCGATCTAGTTATGTTTGAAGCATCTTCATATTGTTTTTACTAGGATATTACACATGTTAAGAGTTTCGTTTTTTTTTTTAACCTCTATTAATAACATGAAAGTTCAAGCTGAGAGGCCAAAGTATGTAAAATGTTAACTTTTCTGAAGTATTCATACATTTGTTGAATCTAGGTTGGTTGATAATCTGTCCAGTGTTTAAAACATTGAATGAGAATGGTATGTTCTGAGCAGCCCTCTAAGCTCAGCAGTTTCTAAATGTTAAAAATGCTAACTTTTAAAAAACAAGGTACTAGGCTGTATTTTTTTGTGGCCAGTAAAGCTAGGGAAATTCCAGTCTGATGCAGTTTTAGTACAGTTGAACCCTTGTTAAAAGGGGAGGGGGTTTGGTTCTAGGACCACCCTTAGCAGATACCAATATTTACAGATGCCGAAGTCCCTCACGTAAAATGGTGTAGTACTTGCATATAACCTACACACACCCTCCCGTATGTTTTAAGTCATCTTTAGATTACTTGTATGAATAGTTAATACAATACTATTACTTCATTTACACAGATTGAACATAGAGCTCAGCAAGAAACAAAAATTCAAGTTTTTGCTTGGAAGTTGGTGGAGTTTTTTTCCCCAAAGTTTTTAATCCAAGGTTAGGACAGTTGTGCTCTGTTGCCCTGGGTATAGTGCAGTGGCATCCTAGAGTTCACTGCAACCTCAAACTCCTGGCCTTAAGTGATTCTCTTGCCTCAGCTTCCCAGGTAGCCGAGACTACAGGCACACATTACCATACCCAGCTAAATTTTTCTATTTTTTGTAGAGACAGGGTCTGGCTCTTGCTTTCAAACTCTAAAGATAATTTTAAAAACAGACCTGGAACTTTAATTCAGATGGATTAGATTGGAATCTTTGTGGGGGTGAGTAGGACAGCATGCTGGGCAGAGAAGTGTCTTGAAACCACTACCTTGACTTTTCCAAGATGGTGAGTCATCAGAATGTTAAAGAACATCAATGCCTTAGAATTTGTATGGAGGTAAGATGATTTAAATATGAATAAACAGTATTTTTATGTTCTAGATGCATTCATTCCTCTCAGTTTTATAGCTGATTAGTATTTTACTTGGCATAACACTAGTCAGCCCCAAACTCACATTTACTTCTGAATCCACTCTTAGTAACTTTTCCTTTGTGTTTTGGTATGTAGTTGTCACTGAGCTGTATGGAGATTTTCTTAGTTTTTATGGTCAAAGTGGTTGGGATCATTTTGAACAAGTCAGGCTGCACGAGATAAATGTAACATCTTTCAAGCCATAGGCCCTCCAACACGCGGAGTCCTCTAAAGCTTTCAGATTTAGCCTTAGAACACTTTATTCAGTGTTGTAACAAAACAATTGGTTTAAATAGGAATTAAGCTTGTTACTTATCTCAGTTCCCTCCTATTGCAGTCCTGAGAAATCTAAATCTTAAGGAATATGTATTTGAAATCTCTTTAGAATCCCATGATTCTGTTCTAAACCAGTGGTCTTAGGAATTTTCTAGTCTTCTTTACCCCCAAAAATGTGAAGCCTGTAAAATTCTTCGCAAGTTTAAAGTTAGAAAAGTAGTTTCTGCAATGTTTTGACCATTTCTTGTTTTTGTGACCTATGATTCTGCCCTTGACTATACTTTTACTTTCATTTTAAAATGAGACTTGATTGAAACCCCAACTCATTCACTGATAACCTTTATGCAGGGCCTGTTTGAAGTGTTCTGCTTCCCCCTATCCCTGCCATATGTCCTCTTCAGGCAGACTTCCACTTCCTTGCCTTAACTTGGAATATCCCCACCCCAGTAACCTATGATTTAGTCCTGTTTTCTTCCAGTCTTTATGCACAAATGTCAAACTGGCTCTCCCAAACTGCATACTCTATTCCTTCTCAGGGTCATTTTTCCTAATTGGTGGTATCATCTGGGATCTTGTTAGAAATATGGAGGCTCTTTCCCCAAAACCTGGATTGGCATTTTGTATTTTAAAACTATACTCCCCACCCCAAACATCCTTGACTATGTAACTCCACGAGGGTGGGAATTAGAAGATGTGTGGCTCTTTGAGGTATGTTCAGCACCTAAAACTGCCTGGTAGAAGGCATTTGATTAACCTTGAATAAACAAGTAGAAATGCCTGTGGGTAAGTATTACTCCTAAAATGGAACAGGCTCAGTGGAAGTGAACAAAACAGGAAGCTCTAATGCATACGGAACTTTAAGAAAGGCGTAATAATTGTAAGGTGTCTAATTGGCAAATTAGAAATATCTGGTAGAAATGATTATACGAGTGTTGGTGAGTGAAATTGGGTAAGTAAATAAATATACAATAATCTAGCAAAAATGAGTGAACTAGGTCTGGGGTCGCAAAAAACAAACCTTTTGGTACATGTTCCATTCATGTGGAAATGTAATAGTGATACTGGAAGCAAATATTAAACCTGGCTTCCAGATCTCACAGAGTAAGCAAGTGACTGCTACAGGGTGGACATGAGCACTTGACAAAATCCCAAGAAAGGTGAAAATGCAGAGAGGTGGTGCTTAGTGGCAGATTAGTAGTTCCCAACATGATTTTGTTGCTTAGATGAGAAGGCTCTGTCTCCTAATATTTTTAATCATTCTTTGTTCTCCTATCTTAAGCCCTCTGTTTTTTGTTATCAAGCAATTTAGCATTTCAGTATCCCCTCTGTATTATATTGACATTTAGACTATCAGTGTTGACCAAATACTATGCGGTCCTACACTGGTATATGGTGCCTTGATTATATTTTGAGTTGTCCCTTTGGCACCCTGAACAAAGAAAGCAACATTAGTAAATCGTGTGCTTGAGAAATATTCAGTGTATGTGTTGGATGTGAGACGATAATGGTAAAGAGGAGAAAGGAAACTAGGTCCTTTCTCGGATTAAATTTAGGAAACAAATTGATAAGGAAATTAGTTTCCTCAACTACACATGCTTTTGTGTAGTTTGTCTAGTTCGTGGGTCCCAGGAAAATTATATATGTATATACATACACATAGTCCAATTTGCAGTCTGCTCTTTCTGAGTCACCACATGGTAATAGGCTAATTTTTTAAGGACTATTATACTGTAATGTTCTGGTTCAATTATTAGCTTCCCCTGTTAGTAGATTAGGCGTGTTAAGTATCTTTCCCCAAGAATTGTAATCATAGGTTTTTCCATCTCGGTCAACCAGGTATTGATAGTTTGGTCATAGCTATTCCTAGTTCACATGAGCTGGAAGACACGCCTCCATTGCCTAAACCTTCAAAACGAAGTTTCAGCTTCACTATGCTTTAACAAATTTAGTTTTCAGGCCCAAGCCTTATGCACCATTTTTGACAGTGACAATGAAAGCTTTCCCTCCCTGAAGCACACAGGATGGCTAGGCAGGGTGGTGGTGTGGATAGTTGAAAGATAACTAAACGTTAGGGGCCTACTTCTTGTCTTTGGCTGGCAGCAAACAGCAAATGTAGATTTCAGTGACTGTGCTGATGTTATAGTCATCACTGTATGACAGGGATGGGAGAGAATTTTCAGGTAAGATGACAGCTCCAGCACAAGTGTAAGAGGCAAACATTCTTTGTCAAGCCCACAGTGCTCTTGCACTTGGCACAGCTGATTCAGCTGCTG
The DNA here is from genome assembly GCA_008750895.1 of Mirza zaza. Lineage (NCBI taxonomy): Eukaryota > Metazoa > Chordata > Mammalia > Primates > Cheirogaleidae > Mirza > Mirza zaza. Next base: position 8,304 of record VSMD01063933.1, on the reverse strand, counting down.
CTTCTAGGTCTCTGCTTAAATGTTAACTTCCTCAAACCTGACTGCCCTATTCAGTTATCCCTGCCATTTGTTTTCTTCAAAGCACTTATTACAATTTGTATATATTTTTGTCTATTGTGTTTTATATTGCTATTTTAACATTGCCACAAAATGGCTTAAAACAAATTTATTATAGTTCTGTAGGTCAGGATTCTTGACATAGGTCTCACTGGGCTACAATTCAGGTGTCAGCAGGGATGTTTCTGGAGAAAGGGATTTCCTTGTCTCTTCTGGCTCTGAAGACTGTGCATTCCTTAGCTCAGTCTCTTACTCTGTCTTCATGTCCAGCAACAGCAGGTATTTACATCGCACTATGCTGAACCCTTCTACCTCCCTCTTCCACTTTTAAGGACCCCCGTGATTATTTTGAGGATATTAAATAATTTCTCTGTTTTAAGGTCAGTTGATAAGCAGCCTTGATTCCATCTGCCACCTTAATTCCCCTTATCCTATAATAGTTGCATGTTCTGGGACTAGGACTCAGATATAGTTGGAGGCAATTGTTTGACCTACCACATCTCCCTTTGTCTTCTCATGCAATTATGTTGGTTTTGGACATGGTTATAGTTCCAGGCTTGCTAACTACTTAGGATGTATTCAGACTGAGCTTAAGTAAGATGAATTAAGGAAAATACTTTTTAACAATCCAATGAGAAAAAATAGACAAGCACAAGCTGTCTTAAGAATTTCTTTAGCACTATTTAAATACCAATTTGTAGAGGTTTAAAGAAAAAGATTATTCACAAATTCAGTAACTACCCATTGTTGTCTTTGAGTAAAATCAAGATTTTCTCAGATAGGAAGGGCTAATAATATACTTTTACAAACCCATCATAGAAACAAACTGTAGAACTACATCAATCAACTAACAGGTTAAAGAGAGACCTCTGTAATGGGGAAATCACAAAATAAATGAAAGATTTGTTAGGCAGTGAAATATGCGAACATTAAAGAATTGGTTTTAGAAACGAACATTCAGAATGTAGATACTCAGTGTCTAAAACCTCAAAATTAGCCAAAAACTGGGAAATTAGCCTTTAGACACAGGTCAAAAGTAAATATACAATTTATTCTTAAGAGTACAGAACTGGTTTGAACATGATGACTTTTTGTTTCAAAGCAACAACTGGCAGAATAAAACCAATATATTTTACTTTGAAATTATTAGAAAAAAAGCTGAGAGAACAGCTCACGAAGCAAAAGACAAAAAGGAGGAAACAGAACTAAGAACATTTTAATTTAAGCATAGAAAAGTAGTTTGTGTTTTAACTCAAACAGTTACACTTAAGTTTCATAGCATGTAAGCCTTGGTTATTTTTAGCCATTGGAAATGTAGGCAACTGGTGGTTTGCCCACAGTCAAAGGGAAGTCCTAACCCCTACCTTGGTACTCTCTGGACCAGCAATAAGATCTTTTGTTGAACCTCAGCTCTGTGAAAACAAGGAACAAATCTTAGTTTGTATTCCCCAAAATGACTGCAAAATAGGCAGTCAATGAATATCTGTTGAATGAATTAAGGATTTCTCCTAAGCATTATTTTACTATTAGTCTGTTTGATGTACTGCAGTAGATATTTCCATACCATTCTTAAATTTCTTATCTCCTGATGCCAAATTTTGTCCAGAGGTAGAAGTTGAAGATTATGCTTATATTGATGGGGAGAAGGGGCAGTGGATATAAAGAAATCACTTGTTGCTCGTATGTGATATGTGAAGCCAACATGGATGGCTGAATGGGGTGGGACAGTGATCTGGTCAGTTCTAGGAATTTTACTAGTGGGCCATGGTGTGATTAAAGGGTTCAGAACAGACCTCAAATAGAAGCAACACAGTTTTCCTGCTTTATAAGTTAGCAAATGGGAAATGAGTCTGACCTCAGGACCACAGTCTTTTTTACCTTTACCCATTGCCGTTCTTCACCAGATCACTGTAGTGTTTGGGAAGTAAGTTGCTTAGTGAATTGACAAGTACTTGTGAAAATGCATATGCATAATCCTATACTAAAGGCTCTGTGTGAAGATTATAGGTGATTTTGAGACAGATCTCACATGTGTAAAATTAGAATTAGTAAAATGAAGTGGAAACCGATACTAAATGAAAGGCTCAGAAAGTAAGTGCTACTGGAGTTCAGTGGGGGAAATAACTAATACAGTATTGTGTGCATTTGGCACACTCTAGAACATGTGGGTAATTAGAAAGTGAAACTTGTTAATCTAATTTAGCATACATAAATACAGTAATTAGGGTGGGTATTCTTTAACGATTTGGTCATGGTATGTTGATCCTTGCTTAGAATGAGGAATCTAATGTTTAACATTTTTTCCACCCATAAATGGAATATGTGGTTTAGTACCAAGTGAAACCATTCAGTCATAGTTAATTGATATTACTTACTGTCAGAGAATAAATTCCTGGTTTTCTTGCTTATATACGATTTGAGACATCTCACTACGGTAGAAGTACTGGGCCTTCTTAAAATGATTATGAAATATTAGAATGTCAGAGATCCTAAACACACATTTTATTCATTTTAAAGACTTATTCTGATCCTTTTGTAGGTTCACGAGCATGATGATTGGGTTTTCACATGCATTCGTGAGATATACCTCCTTCAATCCTTGTTATGATGTCAGCACATTACCTGTCTGATTTGAAGAAAAAAAAAGACTTGTTCAATCCTGCTGATATTTAAAGCCTACTGTAATATTTTAATCATAGATCTGTCTCCAAAAGGATGCCATCCTAAAGTGTTTTCATTTTTTGTATAGGGTAATTAGTTTGTATTTGTTTGGTTTATGAAAAAATTAAGGACATCAATGTATCAGTTATGTAATTCAATTTTAAATTAAAATTTTGTTACACATATCTATTTCTGGATAGTGATAGGATCTAAAATATGGAAACACTGGTAATCTTTTAAAAAGCTATCAGGAAAATTTACAGTTACAGTTTGATAATTCAATGAGGTTACATTGCAGCAATTAAATAAGCATGTTATATAATGCCATTGTTTTAAACAATTGAGAATGACTTACCCATGACCTCTGCCCACTTTTTTTTATATTGCAATGCTAGCTAAGCACAGAGCATATTCTACTAAGATGCTGAAGAAAATTATGAGATTAATGATTGTTTTTTACACATTAACCATGTTGTAATAGTTGAAGTGCTGCTGACGCTGTTCTGTCTTAACCTCATCAAATAATTGGACCAAGTTTGAGGAAATCAATTTCTACTAAATAGTTAACCATAAGGTATATTTGTATTAGCAAACAAAAATGCTTTCAAAATGTTCCACTTTGAAACTGTTTGAGTCTTTTATGTTGACCCAATGACTTTGTTTGCAAAGGTAAACTGAAGTGGAGTTAAGCAATTGTCTGGCAAATATGATCACTGTAGATGACCATAGGGAATAAAATGAATAAAGTGATTTTCAGAAAATTTACTTAATGACAGCAGACCTTTACTCTTCCTAGATCTTTACTAGTTTTTGTTTGAGAAATTGGAGTTATGATCCTGTGCAATTGCGCATGCTCTCTCTCTCTCTCTCTGCCTGTCCTTCTTCTCCCTCTCACTCCCTCCCTTCCCTTCTCTCTTGCTCTCCAGTTATTAATCCTATCTAGTCTTAAAAAATTTTTAAGTATTCTTAGACTTATCAAGGTAATCAGAATACATTTATAGTTTCAGTTGGATGTTTTGCATTCATATGAAAAAGTCAGAGGCAAAAGTAATTATTTAAAATAGTGGTATATTTTGAAACAGGTATGAAGGCCAAATTATTTTCTAGCAGTTTCATTAATACCATCTGAACTTAACTGCTTATTTATTGGACCATAAGCATAACAGGGTCTCCTAGTCATCTCAAAGTGCCTGGAGTTTGAGTGGTATCTACTCTGTCTTGAAGCCATCTTAATCTAAGAGTTAAATAAAGGTCTTTCAAAGATTTTTTTAATCTTATGAACCCACGTCCAAAGAACAGAGTAAGGATGTATGTAGCAATATATTTTGAAATAGTACCTGAAGATTTTTCCCACATACTTCCCTTTACCTCATGGTCTTTCTTCCATTCTGTCAACTCTTACTCATTCTCATAAAAGGAAGACAAGGAATTTTTGCTTGGCCTTTGGATTTCAAGTGTATCCTTACAGGTACATGAAAAGACACACATGTATAAACAATAAAGTAAATTTAAAAGATTGCACAAGGATCCCTGTATGCCTGAGAGTCATGCTTGAAAAGGCCTTCAGTTATGAACAAGATACAATGTAGGAGTGACACTGATGGCCTGATGTCCACAGACCAGCATGGAAAAAAGCTCCCTTATCCCTGCCCTGAATTTGTGGACTAAAATCCATTCTAGCTACATGTGTACAAGGGATTAGAGACAGAAAATAAGAAGAAAGCATTGGAAGAACTTGGTCTAGAATCGTTTAATATAATGAGTAGATTAGAAAAGAAGAGGTGGTAGTTAGGATTAAGAAACAGTCTTTGTGGTCAACATGAACTCTAAATTCCGGGTCCACAATGAAGTGAGAGGAGACCATGGCTGATCCTCATTGATAGGATAAAACTAGATACTGCTAAAAAAACAAACAAAACAGCAAATTATGCCTCCTCCTCTGAACCTTGACCCCACAGCAAGAGAATACCTCTTGCAATCACTGTTGTCCCTACTCATTTTAGTTCCTTAGAGCAGAAACAAAGTAGTAATAGACAAATCAATCTGCCCTGCTTCAGAACTGCATTGAGCTGCATAATGGCAATTTCATTGTAAGGAAACTTGAAGAATTATTTTTTTATAACCTTAAAAATCATATTGAGGGCTTGAGTAATTTTGTTATGAACAATTTATTCAGCCCTCATATAGGACTTATGAATGTCCTTATGTTAACTCTATTTAAAGATAATCATGGTAGCTAACAATTACTGTCAAGCACTGGATATTCATTTAATCTTAACTCCATCCGTATATGATAATTGCTATGATAATTGTTACCATTTTACAGATGAGGAAATGGCAGATATGTAGCCTACCAAGTTCATAGGGATGATAAATGGAGGAACCAGGATTAGAATCTGTGCAGTCTGGTTTTAGAACCAGTTCTCTTAACTGCTATACTGCCTTTCAGGCCAGCCTATACAATATGATAACCATGCTAACAAAATCCAAGGAAATAGCAACAAATTATTAGTATTAGTTATTACCAAACAGAAAAATTTGGGGGGATTTTAGTTTCTGAGTTTACACCTTTACCCAATTTTAGAGAATCACATTTCTGATACAATCAGAAAATAAAGACTTAAAAATGAGTATAATTTTCTAATGAAAACTATGGGAATAATTGCACAAAATACCCTCACCAGAAAGACTGGAACAAATATATGCTAAAATGTCTGTTGTAATGTTATACATTTGTGAGATTTTCAGTGAATTTTTTTTTATGTTTTCACTTTAGTTTTTGATATTTGGTTTTAAACTAATAGTTAAAAAAAATAAAGGTAAAAATTATATGTAAATTTTTATGCTAAAAATTGATTATATAATCACAGATTTTTCTGGAGAAAATGTGTTACCAAAAATGATTCAAAAAGCAAATTATTAATAAGTCAGTAAATACTTCAAGATGTAATTAAGTAATTACTTCTATCAACAACTTTAAACCTAGAGTATGTGGGGTATTATTTTAAATTTATGAAGACGAGCCAATTTAAATGCTGTTATGAACTGTTAAAGGACAGAGGAAAAGGTAGAAATCTTTCTAATCCAATCTTGGCATTAAAGTCTGAGAAATATACAAAATATAAGAAGATAATCTTACTTATACAAAATAACTACATAAAAATAATGCAAACAACATAACAAATTTAGTTGTATATTAAGATAGCTGCTGTGATCATTATGATTTAGTTCTGCTTTGGTAGTGTTAATAAACTCAATGAAACAGAACACAGAAATAATTGGCATAACTATTTGAAAAGTGGAGGCAAAATTACCATTATTAGTATTCAAAATGATTGTCTTCCTTTGAAAACTACAAGAGAATTATTAGAAAAATTAAGACTAATAAGAAACTTCAGTGAGGTAATTTAACACAAAATTAAAATATAAAAACCAATAGTTTTCTTATATACTAACAAACACAAAGTTACCAAATTAAAAAAAAGACTACAAAATAACAGCAGTATAAAACATCTAGAAAAAAATCTTAACAGACATGCAGAGTGAAAGGTAGAAAAATTTAAACTTCTTTGAAATCCATAAGAATTGCATAGAGTGCTAGCTAGGTTTTTGTATGAGAGGACACAGTACTTTGTCAGTCTTCCAGAGTACATTATTTAGCCAACACTGCTCTAATAAAAACTCAGGAATTTGCTTTTGGACTTGGATAAAATAATTCTAGTATCCATCTGGAAGAATAAGCAGGTGAGAAGATGAGTAGAAGTTAAACAATGTGGGATATATACCAGGTATTAAATGTTTTATGAGGTTACATTAATAAAATGAGACACACTAGCAATAATCAAGATAAATCAATGGAGCAAAATAAATAGACCTCAAACAGCCTCGTTATATATAAGAACCCAAAAATATGTAATTGAGAAAATGACAAACCCCAAATTAAAATACACTAAAAATGTGAATCAAATATAAGAAATAGCATTTACATTTTTAATACATAAAGAAATGAAGCAACCCATAAAACAAAGAAATTGAAGTTCTTTAAGAAATGAACAAGCAAAAAATAGGTGTGGATAATTACGGGAAAATGAAAGACAGATGGTAAGTATAAAGTGTGCTGGTTGGGAGAAGTGGCAGAATTGGTGTCAGGCAGAGGCAGTGTTAGGGTGTGTTTACATGACCAGATACCCAGGGAATTTTACTTAGTGGTAGAGGGAAAATTTTTAGAAAATTCTTCAATATATATTACTGTATTTTCTGTGTGTTTTTGTGGCAAAGACTAATGCCAATATCCATTTCTCTCATTCTCTATCTAGGAACAAGATCAAGAAAGTTTTACCTGGGTGCATGGCTGCCCAGCTAGACTATAGGTTCCTTTGCAGTAGGAGTGGCTATGCGACTAAGTTGTTGCTAATGAGAAGTAAATGAAGTGATATGTGCATCTTCCGGGTCACTTCCTTTAAAATAATGTGCTTGTCTTTCTCTGGCTCTTTTCCCCGTCCTTTGGGATAAAATATGGACCTGGTGCTGGTGAGTCTGTTTTGACAATGTGGAGAAGCAGAGTGAAATTCTAGGAGTTGAGATATAGTAAGTAACAAGGTGAAAGGAAACTTGATTCCTTGATGACCTTTGGAGGAGAGTCTACCTTAAATGGGATTGCCTTGATATTAGAATCTGAAACAAAGATCTATAAGAAAGTAGTTTCTTTTAGAAGCAGGAATGGGAATAGGGGAGTGAAACAGGAAAGGAATTATCAACTTGGCCATTGCTAAAGTTGCCTAGTGTTCCATACTGTGAAACCCTCTGAAGATCCTTATGAAACTGCCTAGGGATGAAAAGGGGGAATCATTTTTTCCTTAGTTCTCATTCCCTACTGGCTAAAAATGGCTCCAGGGTATTAAATATCCACTCTTTGGATAGCACATACATATTGACGTCTATTGGGTTCCCTTGGGCAGAGATATATAGCACAACCCACGGTGAAACATTGTCTGGGTGCTCTGTAAAGCTGGTCACTTTTTGTAGAACTCATTGCCTAAGAAGCAGCTGGAGTAAGAAGTATGATCAAGGAGATTTAAAATGGTGCACAAAGGTGTCTAATACAGTGCCCCCCTTGCACCACTCAGATCCTCTTGTGTCCTGCATTAATTTCAACCCATCACAGAGTTCCCTTCAAAGTTGTGGCTGGTCACAATCTTGGCAAGCACTTAATACTAGAGGGAAAAGTTACATTCCTGCCATGACAGCTAGTCCTTTCTCCACCACATTTTTTAGATTTCTACATCTCCCTGTCTTTCAGCTAGCATTTCAGCTGATCTTGGTTGCTTGATTGGTAGGATCATCCAGTCCTTTTACCCGGAGGAGACTGACCCCTCACATGCCATATCCTATTGCCTCACATGCCTATCCTACAGTTGCTATAATTGCCCACTGATCATGATCAATGGGCATAATGGCACAAGAGACAACCTAGTGAATGCTGTGTGCTCAATGCATACTTTTCACCAAACTCATTTTACAACAGCTACTATAACTCATGATACACTATCACAGTAATTTTTTTTCTTTTTTTTTTTTTTTTTTTTT
>VSMD01063929.1:0-10910 GCA_008750895.1 Mirza zaza | reverse complement strand
CTACAAATTATCTGTTAGAATCTGTTCCCATTAGCAAAACTTGAAGCAATACTCTTTCCTTATCCTACTCCTTTTTCTCCTCTCTCCTCTCTCTCTCCCTTCCTCTCTTCCTCCCTCTCCATCTTTCTCTCTCTCTATCTCTGTCTTTCCCTCTCTCAAGAACTCCATATATTTACACAACACTAAAGGGTCATGGTTGTGACCAAATGTCAGGGAAGAGAAAATTTCAATATATTATTAATCTACCTATCTGCAAACCATAAATTCTAATTCGCTGGACTCATGACTTTGTTAGAAATAAGGACCACATGGCTTTACTGAACTTGTCAACTGTCTTAGAGAGTCTATCTTTGTCCCTTTCATGCTGCTATAACAGAATATCTGAGACTGGGTGATTTACAAAGAAGAGAGGTTTATTTCTTACAGTTCTGGAAGCTGGGAAGCCCCAAGGTTGAGGGGCTGCATCTGGTGAGGGTCATCTTGCTGTGTCATCCCATGGTGGAAAGCAGAATATCTAGAGAGCACATGTGCATGCACATGTTATGTGCATACATGTGGGGGAGAGTGAGCGAGAGAGACAGAGGCAGAGAGAGACAGAGAAAAAAGGGAAAAGGCCAAACTTATTGTTTTATCAGAATCCCACTTCTGTAATAATCTACCTACTCCACTGATGACAGCAATAAAAATGATGAGCTCTGCCATCATGACATAATTACTTCTTAAAGTACCCACCTCTCAACACTGTTGCATTAGGGTTGAAATATTCAACACATAAACTTGGGGGGGCACATTCAACTCTCACTTATTCTAATCACTAAATTAGCTGTAGGTGCTCTTAGAGGAATAATGACACTGCTGCTTCCGGTGTTATGCTTGATGAAGTGTATCTAATATATAAAATTGCAGGTTTCAACTTAATTTTTTGCAAGGTTTTAATATGCATTCCTATTCTTATATACTTTTTCCAAAATGTTTGGTTGTCTGGATTTGCTGGGTAAAGAGGTACTGCCAGCCTCCCTTAAAGGCTGTGCCACGGGCAGATTTCCTTCCACAACAAAATAGACCAGTGCTACTCCAAATATCTTTTGTTACCAGTCTACAGTTTGATAAGTACAAAAACTGACGGTACATCTTTAGACACTTTTATGTCAATATGTTGTGGTAATACCCAAGGGCGTCATCAGTAGGTTCATTTCGCTGAACAGGAAACAGACCATGTTGGGTATAGAGAAATATAAGATGAGTTCTATGAGGTGTTCTAAAAATGCTTGTCTGGGATCTTTTCTCAGTTTAATTTGATTATATATGCATTAAAATCTGAGAAAATGTAAGCATTTTTATAACATTTTTTCACAATCCTTCGATTTAAATCAAGACATTTTATTTATGATTTAATATTATTAATTAAAAGAGGAAATAAATATGTGTACTTCATATTTTTAATCTTAATTTACAGATGCAAAATGACTTTCATTGTTCTTTTTTATCAAGAACAACATGTACACTTTCTGAATGCAGTGGCAGTAGCAAGCCAGAGAATGAATATGAAATTCCAACAAATAGAAATGAAAGAATGTGTACCAGTTGAACTCTGGTTAAGAATATGATTCTGTGTATATTGAGTGCAGTTTTGTTACTGTAGTTAGTGGTGAAATGTGAAGGCCACACTATGTTATTTTCAGAGATTTGCTTGTCAGTTAAACAATTAAATCCGGCATCCTCAAACTACGGCCCGTGGGCCACATGCGGCCCATCAAGACCAGCGGGGTGTTTTTGCCCCTGCTGCCTGTCCTGCTTAGCAGCCAACTCATCCTGGGCCTAGAGTGCGCATGTGTGGAATGTGCCCCGCACTCTCCAACGGCCCTCCAATGGTCCTAGGGACAGTGAACTGGCCCCCTGTTTAAAAAGTCTGATTTAAACTTTGGTTTTCAAATGGTGGCAATGCTCACCAGAGATTCGGTGTGTGTGGGGGGGACCCAACCTTAGGGATGGGATGAGCATTTTGGAGGGGGAGGGCATAACTCTAACCCTTCTTAGGGTGAGGGAAAGATATACAATGTAACCAAAATGCTAAAAAAAACAAAAAACAAAAAAAAACCAAAACAACTTTTTAACAGGTGGTGGGCAGGCAGGTCTGGGGAGGAGGAAATGGGTATATGCTTCCATAACATGTGTGATGCACACCACCAGGGGATTGGACATATCGGGGGGAGGGAGGGGTCAGGGGCAATATTTGTAACCCTAACAATATTTGTACTTCCATAATATGATGAAATAAAAGGAAAAAAAAGTTTGAGGACCCCTGAATTAAACAACCACATCTTGAGTAATATTTATTTTAAAAATAAGGAAGGTCAATACCAAAGTAATTCTTAATTTTTGGGGAATGATGGATAATAAAAGCATATGTTCAATATTTTACATATAAATATGTGTGCTTTGGGGGTTTCTTATAAAAGAGAATTACAATTTGTTAAAACTAAAGTATGTGTTTGTGTATTTGAGCTTTATTTCTAGCATACAAAATTAGTTTTAAATGCTACCAAATTTTAAAGGATGTTATCATCAAAAACGTGGTTTGGAGTTTGTATTTTTTGTTAAAGTATTTTCAGATTTCTTAGGAGCAACCACAGGAAAGCCATCAGAATTAATCACTTGTCATAGGAGGTTGTGCCAGAAGTTAAAGTGTGCTTTTTCCATAAATAAAATCTTGCTATGAAAAAGTAAGATGTTAGCTCAAATAAAAAGTGAACTTATTTATGTAAAAACTGTGAGTTAAGCAAAGGTTAATATGTTAGAGTTGGAATAATTCTCTTTGCTATACAATAGGATGGATGATGATCACCAGCAACTGTTATTGCATGCTGAGATTTATGGTTACTGTGAAAAAACAGAGAACATATGAACGAAACATTTAGATTTTCCTGCAAAATATGAAGCAAGTTGTGTCCTGATTTTTTAATTAATTGGCAAGATCTACTTGCCTATTTGTTTAAAATCCCCTACAGGTATAATTTTTGTAATAATTTTTATTTACATATATATTTTGTGGTTTTTCTGGTTATATTTACTAAAATATAAATTTTATGTATTTTTAATATAATAAATAGTATTATGTGTCTTTCAATATCATTTATCTAATAATTCATTTATTCAGCATTTGATGAGAAATTTTCAAACATACAGCCAAAACAAAATAATTTTATGACAACATATATACCTACCACACAGAATCTCTATGAAATTTTACTGTACATGTTTGATCATCTATTTTTCTCCCTGACCTTTTACCCATCAACTAGTACATCTATTTTTTTATATATTTTAAAGTAAATTGATAAGTACTGCTTTCCCTATTTCACATTAATTAAAGTTTGATAACTGTTTTCCAAGATAAAATGTATGTCCTGGCAAAACTAATATTAAAAAGGACATTTGCTGAGTCTTAACAAATAAGAAACCTCTGTAACTCAAACTTTAGGAAGATGGAGAACAATAGTATCAACCATTAAGTTCACTCATACCCATGCCCACCCTGGGGGATGCAACCATTTCTCTGATTTTCTCGCCATTGCTGTGTATTGTATATTGTAGATTTTTATTTAATTTGATTCATACAGAATGCACTGTTTGTATAAGTTTCTTCATTCACCATGATAATTTTGAAAATTCATGCCTGTTTTTGCATGTATCTGTAACTCATTACTTTAAAAAAAAATCTTAAAAAAAAATTTCTGCTGGCACCTTGATCTTGGATGTAACACATTACTTTTAATTCCAGAACAGCATTACATTCTATGACTATCCCATAGTATAGTCTGTTTATACATTGACATACATCTAGTCTTTCCAGGTTTTGGCTACTATGAATAATATTTCTATGTCCTTGCTGTACCAGTGATTTCATGAACATATGCTTTTGTTTTGTTTTGGGTTTTGTTTTTGGTAAATACCTGAAAGTTGATTGCTGGGTCACAGAGTAAGTATATATATATATATATATTCCAGAACTGCTTTCAAAGCAGCCCTATCAGTTTTACATGTGTGAGAGTTCTGGTTGTTTTGTAATCTGGTCAGTATTTAGTGTTGTCAATATCTCTACTTTTTGTCATTTCTGTGGGCATGTTGTGGTATTTCATTTGGCTTTAATTTGAAATTAATTGTCTGATGACCATTGATGTTGAGTTAGTTATCCTAGTGTATATTGGACATTTATATATCTTCTTTTATGAAATTTTTCTTCTCTTCAGATCTTTCTCCTAATTTGTTATTTTTAAAATTCTTCAGTAATAAGAATCCTTTATATATACTGGGTCCCAACCTTTTGTCAGATAATATATATTTTGTGAATATTTTTCCTTTGGCTTATATATTCTATTTCTTAATGTCATATATATGTAAATAAACCAAGACTTTGCTTACATTTAGAGAATGAAAGCAGAAAGAAAATGAACATGAGTAGGTTATTAGCAAATAGAGAAAATAAGTAACATACATCTTGGTTCTGCTATCTCTAGAGAGCTTGCATGGTTAGAGAAGCATGCACAGTCTGAAGAGTTCAGGGAAACATATCTGCTCTTGCTCAGTTACTTATAGTATTTCAACTTTTTGAGGGGAAAAGCTTAGAGTATGTGTTCGGGTTACAAAGACAAATTTGAACACATTCAATCTTAAAATACTCTATGTAATTTGTGCTGTAGGTTTGTTCTCCATATAAACCCAAGTCAGCACTCAAATAAGTGTTGGTTTTAGAATAGAAGTGGAAGTACCGATTAAAGCAAAACAAAATTTAATTTGGGAATAGTAAATAAAGTCACCACAGAGGAAAACTATACATAAACCTCTAGAAGTTTAGGAGATGATGTTTCTGCTATTCTGAAAAAATAAGATCACAAAATTTCAGAAACACACAAAATTTACTCATAAATGCATGAATTGTCTTTGTGCTCACTTGTTCTTAGTGGACATCTGGGATAAAACACACTTACCTTCCCAGAACACATATTACACTTAGAGTCCTTGCATTGATACCAGCTCATGGAGCCAGCAGTGTAAGAAACTCACACACCAACTTCACTATTCTGTAGGTGTTTATTACAAAAGGCTATCTGTGAATTCATAAGCACAGACATTTTAAATAAGCATCCATATACTGGCACATGATATTTTACATTTTCTTTCCCTGAGGCTTCAGGAAAATAAAACAAATGTATGAAGGGGGAATATAAGTATGATGCAAGAAAATTGAAGGAGTTCAAAAATAATTCATGTCTGATAGAGCCTAGCCTATGGTCTCTGTGAAGAAGAGTGGAGATAAACACTGAGCATAAGGGAGCTGGTGTGGAGTTGGAATTCAGGAAGAGTGGAGAGCATTTGAAACAATACTCACGAAAATGAAGAAATGTTTGCAGCAAGGTTACAAAGTATGGGTTTAGATTGACATTGTGGAGCAAGGAGAGTGTCAAACCCAACATCACCTCTGAAGTGTGTGAAAGAAAAAGTAGGCATCTTTTGGGAACCCTTTGGTGAAAGGTACCTTGAAAGAAGAGACAAATTTTCATTTCCATTAAGTGAGAACGCTGTGCTATCTGTTGGTTAAATGAACAGACATTAGAGTCAGGTAGAAGTGACTTAAATTTCTAGCCCCATCCCTTAATTATTGGATGGCCTGAACCTTTACAAATCTCATTTTTGAAATATGTACATTAAAAATAAGAATAGTTTCATTGTGAGGGTTTCTGTTTATTAAATGCACAACTTGTAAAACTTGGGGCATATAAAGAATGAGTATACTATTTGAAAAAATATAAATGAAAATTATTAAAGGTAGAGTAAATCACAGTGGATCTGGTAAAAAGTGTGGATTTGTAAAGAGGAACTGAAGGTTGGGTTAAGACAGAAGAAGCTAGAACATTATGAAGCTGGGGGTATAACAGAAGAAAGAAGAGCAGACAAAGGCTTATATCATGATTATTACACACCTGTAACAAGGTTATGGGCCATTCTCTGTGTTTCTTGTCATACTTTATCCCATATGAATTAGTTTTAAGCATCTTTTAACTCTCAGGGGTTAAAATAATTCATCGTGAATTTGGGGGACAATTAGTCCAGACGTCAGGCTGATCATTGAATGCATAGATTACTATAACACGTACAATAAATTAAATCATTCAGATTCTGAAGGACCATGGGAGTCAATTTTTCTGGAAAAAAAGAAGGTTTGTTGGTGTGAGACATATTCCTTTCCAGAGGAACAAGGATGCTTCATTATGTTCTATCAAATCTATGGATGGGCAGAGATATAGCCAACATTAACAAAGTCAATGGCAAAGAATCTGTGTATTTTCATGCTTCCATTTCTTCTATCAATTTATATTTTCTCTCCTAAAATAATTTGTCCATTGCTTCCATTTTCTAACCCAAAGATTGAGACAACAAAGTAAATAAGGATTTTCATTTGATGGACTATTGTGCTAAGAACACAACTGATAGATTCACATGTGCATTCTTTGGTTAGATTGTTAAAAGCTATATAACTGTTATGCATTTATACTACATTCCTATCAGGAAAAAGATCTTTTTTATATCCATGGAGAGTCACCATTCTTTGTCTTTGACAGACAATTTCACTGATATTCACTTTAATATTGTTGATATTACTATTAATAGAATATTGGACACCATTGACCCTGATACTCAGGTTGTTCTAATAATCAATAACTTCAATATCTTTGTGAATCCCTTATCAAATATTTGTAAAAGTTTAATAAGGCATAGAAACAGGCAAGGATGCTTGCCTAGGAAACTACAATCTAGAGTTTTAGTTACTCTGAATTGATACGCCACATTTACAACTAAGTAATAATTCATTATGGAAGAAATGCATCATTTTGACTTGTAGTTAAGGTACTAATATGGCTATAGGTTACAAAGAGGCACTGTCAGATCCCTGATTACTTTCATGGTTTATAAAAATAGGTTAAAAACGTACATCTGTATATAAGTGAGTATCATATTGGCTATAATTATAATGAAAAACATACAAAATTATGAGTTAAGTGAAGATATTCATCAAGTCGATTACAAGTAAAAGCCTAATGGAACGGTCTTCCAAATAAATGCATATATATGTGTATGACTATAACAAAATATACACTACAGGTTTTTAAAATAATTATATATTATATAATTTAAAATATTTAAATATTTTATATTTAATAATATAATATTTTATATTTAAATAAATATATTTAAAATAATTATATATTCATATTTTATTTTGGAATCTATGTGCTATGTGTTTTTGAGAGTTTGAGTAAACAATCTAACCATGTGGCATGTTTGACTCAGCACCTCTGGATTTTCTCTAACATCTTTGCATGTTCTCATCATTGACAATAGAGTTCTAACCACGTTCGTCTTCTTTTATTGCCTAGCATCTGAGGTGCAGCAGGTCATTAATAATCCTTGATCATTAATGAATATTGTTTTGCTGTACCATGACATTATATCAATTATTTTATATTTTGATTATTAGCAACAACCAAATTTCCATTACCACATACTCCCTAGATAAAACATCTTAAACTATTTTTAATTAACTTTTAATTTAGGGCCTAACCAACAACAGAAACAGGTACATAAGCAATAAGGAAAAAATGCATTTTGTTCCATCATTAAACAAAGGATATTCAAAAAAATTGAGCATTTTGTTATTCTAATTAATTTCTAATCAAATAGCTTTTCTCAGATGTAAGTTGATGTGTGTTTTACTACTCCAGAACACAAAAATTATGATAGACCAATACTAGAAAAAACTATATAATCAAAATTAGAAATTAATTTAGAAGTATGGGATTATTGGGAAATAATTTAGAGTGCATGTTAGCTTGGGAAGTATCAATAGTTCAAAAGACCACATGATGCAGAGCATGTTTTCTTGGTTTTTAAGTTGCAAAAGTATCCAAATTCTGAAGCTACAGGGTAGTGAGACACAGGCTGTTTGAATTTGCCTCTTATCTTCATCACCTATTGACTGTGTGACTGTGGCCAACCTACTTACTGTAGCTAAGCCTCCCTTTCAATACCTGTAAAATACTGGATACCTGCAGTGATTTCACGGGTTTTTGTAAGGATCAACGTGATAGCCCATGTGGGGCACATAAATCAGCATCTGACACAAAGATAGTTGTCTCCAAATGTTAGCTGTTGTTATTTTTATTATTAATGTGGCAACTGTCTGCAATGAAGATAATAGATTAAAGGAGAATTTTTTTTTTTTTGGTACCAGTTTGAGATGTTAATAGTTTAGCTTAAGTGTAGATTTTGAAAACTGGATGGGTTGAGTTTTAGGAAGCACCTGTGAAAAGATTTGATGGATTGAAAATAGATATCAGAAAGAGAAACGTATAAGGCTGCCCAAGATAATGGATGGTGATGTCACTTATTGATATTGAGGTTAGAGCGGAAGAAGAGAGCTAAGTTGCATTTCAGTTAAGACAATTTTTATGGCACCCACTGGAGAGCAACTTCAAGAAATTACATATATGTATCTGAAAAAGAAGAGGCCCATGCTAAAGATAAAATTAGAACCATTGGTGTAAAAATTTAGGGCCATAGCCATGGATGAGAGTATAGACTACAAAACCAATGATGTTTGCAACACTGAACAACTAAATTGAGTAGGTGATCTGTGAAAAAAAAAAGAAAAATGAAAGAAAGAAAGAAAGAAAGAAAGAAAGAAAGAAAGAAAGAAAGAAAGAAAAAGAAAGAAAGAAAGAAAGGAAGGAAGAAAGGAAGAAAGGGGGAGGGAGGGAGGGAGGGAAAGAAAGAAGAAAGAAAAATAAAATAAACTATCCACATTAAAGTGACTACTATTAAATACCTATATTAAAAAGCAAGAAACTGAGGCTGGCAATGGAGGCAGGGGCAGGGATGGTGGGATAGAGAGACAGTGAAAAAGTCAAGAATTAGTAGAACTAAACTATCTTGATTTCCTTTTTTTTCTTCTATATTCTGTGTCTTGGTGGAGACTAAAAAATAATTTGAGAATTTTCTGTGTTCATACAGACTAATAGATATATATAACAACTAATGCAGAATAACATGTAGGTAGTATAAAAAGGATATGAGAATGTAGATATACATAATTTTATAATATTATTGGACAATACATATGATTTGGATTGCTAGGTCTGTATATTACCACATAGACATTGATTAAGAGCTAAATCAATAAATTATTGCATATCTATTTTTAATAAAAAGGGAAAATAATAAATGTACTTTATTAAATAAATTAAATAAGCTAAAAGATATTAATTCTTATTTCAATATAGAAAACATTTAACTAAGACTCAGAAATAATGTGATGGTATGATCTAAAAGGATAAAAAATCAAAATAAGAAAGATATCAAATCCTTATGGCTAAAGCTTTCTCATAATTTAGATACTTTTTCATTATTATCACAGCAAAAGTTTAATCAAGGAAGAAATTAGAGCTCTTCAGCATGAAATGAAAAATGAGATAGCAAGGACGGTAAAACTGCTGAAGTATTAAATGAATATTTCCCAATGCATTTAAAAAGAATAGCGTTAATGGATCAAGAACCGAACATTCCTAATTAATATATGTTTTACTAACTCTTGAAGTGTCAGCTTTTTAAATGAGCATTCATTTTTTCTTTAGTAAATTAGATAATAATAAAAATTAAAATCTCAATAAGTTTTACTGATCTTATTGGGCTTTATAATTTATCTTAAAATGTTAAAATGCCAAGACAGATTTAGCAAAACCTGTTTTAAAGCCTCAATTTAGCTGTTAGTGCCAACAAGGTAATTTCAATAATTGCTTTATGACCTTAATAACTATATATGGCTAAATTGTTTTTGTGTGTTTTTCCAAGTCCTTTAATATTTTTTTCATGAAATGCATATGCATTGTCTATTTTCTTTTGAAAATTTCTGTTCATGTCTTTTGCCCGCTTTAGTGTGGTTGTTTGTTTTTCTTCTTGCTGATTTGTTTGAGTTCTTTATAGATTCTGGATATTAGCCTTTTATTGGAGGTATAGTTTGTGAATATTTTCTCCCATTCTGTAGAGAAAGAAAGAAAGAAAAAGGTTGTCTATTAACTCTGTTGATTATTTCCTTTATTGTGAAAAATATTTTTAATTTAATTGTCTCATTTAGTTATTTTTGTTGTTACTGTATTGGCCTTTAGGGTTTTACTCATAAATTCTCGGAAGTATACTTAACCAAGAATGTGAAAGATCTTTACAAGAACTATAAAACTTGAAAGAAATCACAGATGACACAAACAAATGGGAAAAAAATCCCCTGTTCATGGAGTGGCAGAATCTACATTGTTAAAAGGTATATGCTGCCCAAAGTGATTTATAGATTCAATGCAACTCCCATCAAAATACCGATGCCTTATTTCACAGACCTACAAAAAATAATCCTAAACTTCATTTGGAACCAAAGAAGTCCCCAGATAGCCAAAGCAATCCTAAGCAAAAAGATGGGGGCCCTTTCTAAAACATTGACTGGATCATGAAATATAGAGTAGCCTTAATAACTATATATGGTGGCTAGGATTACAGGCATGAGACGGTAGCTCACGCCTGTAATCCTAGCTCTCTGGGAGGCCGAGGTGGGCGGATCGTTTGAGCTCAGGAGTTCGAGACCAGCCTGAGCAAGAGCGAGACCTCATCTCTACTATAAACAGAAAGAAATTAATTGGCCAACTAATATATATAGAAAAAAAATTAGCCGGGCATGGTGGCGCATGCCTGTAGTCCCAGTTGCTTGGGAGGCTGAGGCAGCAGGATTGCTTGAGCCCGGGAGTTTGAGGTTGCTGTGAGCTAGGCTGACGCCATGGCACTCACTCTAGCCTGGGCAATAAAGTGAG
>VSMD01063927.1:0-12279 GCA_008750895.1 Mirza zaza | reverse complement strand
GAAAATCAGCCCTGGTGATGGGCGTGGCTATGAAAATCAGCCCTAGTGATGGGCGTGGCTATGAAAATCAGCCCTGGTGATGGGCGTGGCTATGAAACCAGCCCTAGTGGTGGGCGTGGCTATGAAAACCAGCCCTGGTGATGGGCGTGGCTATGAAAATCAGCCCTAGTGATGGGCGTGGCCATGAAAATCAGCCCTAGTGGCGGGCGTGGCTGCGCAGCGCATCTGCACAACCCATGCGTGTGGTCGCGGAGCGGGAAAGAACACGAGCAGCCCTTCTCATCCGCCCCGTGAGAGCTCTAGTGCTCCACAGGGGAGATCGGGGCCGGTGGCTCTAAAGGAAACAGAGTCGCAAGACATCCAGGATGGGATTCGGGGTCTGGAGAGTGAGGATGATGTTCCAGAAGAAGACGACTTCACTCTGTTTGAATCAATGCAGATGGCTGTACCATACTTAAAAAAATAACACGTCCCCTGAAAATCAGCCCTAGGGTGTCTTCTTGAGGAAAAATAAATAGAAGACCCTGTTTTATTTTTGGGGAAACACGGTATCTGTCCTGCCTTTCTGGTGTGAAGTGGAATTCACACCTTGGCACCATGCATAGTTTGTGTTTGGGTCGCTATCCCTGCAGTCACCTTGGCACGTGTGGGTCTCACTTTGTTTTCCACCTCCCAGTCCCGTCCAGTTCCCTGCATCCTCTGGGAAATAGAAACAAAATCCCAAGCCCTGACCAAATGAACCCCAGAGAAACCCTAACACTAAGTGCCCAGCCAAGATGGACGGGGGGCCAGAGGCACCCTGGGATACCCTCTTCCTTTGCTAAATGCCTTCCGGCTTCCCTTCCTGGGGGGTTGAACAAACAAAAAAACACAGCCCTTTGGAAAGATTTTCTGCTTCCCTGATTTCAGACAATCTTGTGAATTCCACCTGCTTCCGCAGGTTTGACACAACCACGGACCCAAGTTCCTTTCTGATAATCCACGACCTACTGTGCACGGAGCCGTTCTGGTCATTTGATGGAGGCTGAAGACAGAGGACTTTCCTGTCGCTGGTTCACCTTTTGAGGCCAGAGAGTCCAAAACCCCTTTCAGTTCATACACCAGCACCACCATTTCTTTTTTTTTGAGACAGAGTCACGCTTTGTTGCCCAGGCTAGAGTGAGTGCCATGGCGTCAGCCTCACTCACAGCAACCTCAAACTCCTGGGCTCAAGCGATCCTCCTGCCTCAGCCTCCTCCGGAGTAGCTGGGACTACAGACATGCGCCACCATGCCTGGCTAATTTTTTCTATATATATTAGTTGGCCAATTAATTTCTTTCTATTTATAGTAGAGACGGGGTCTCGCTGTTGCTCAGGCTGGTTTCGAACTCCTGACCTCGAGCGATCCTCCCACCTTGGCCTCCCAGAGTGAACGTGGGATCCGTGAAAAGGTGTGAAGCTCGGTTGCACGTGCGCATGTTTCTCCTTTAATAAATAATTTTCTCTTCTCTTCTTTTTTTTGTTGAGATAATTTTGCCACGTTTTGCAGCTGTAAAAGACTTTAAGACAAAGCTTGGGGCCGGGCACGGTGGCTCACGCCTGTCATCCCAGCACTCTGGGAGGCCGAGGCAGGAGGATCGCTCGAGGTCAGGAGTTTGAGACCAGCCTGAGCTATAGTGAGACCCCCATCTCTACTAAAAATAGAAAGAAATTAGCTGGGCAACTAAAAATATATATTAAACAAAAATTAACCAAGCATGGTGGCGCATGCCTGTAGTCCCAGCTACTCGGGAGGAGGCTGAGGCAGGAGGATCGCTTGAGCCCAGGAGTTTGAGGTCCCTGTGAGCGAGGCTGACGCTACGGCACTCACTCTAGCCCGGGCAACAGAGTGAGACTCTGTCTCAAAATAAAAAAATTTAAAAAAGAGACAAAGCTTGTATTTTTTGTTGTTGTTTAAAACCTCACAACAACACAAGGATTCCAATCTATATTGCGATACGTTTGCATTTGGAAGATAAATGTATACAAGGAGAAAACGGACTCAAACGGCAGCTGCTTAAATGCTTGAAAATAATTCAAGGTACTATACACTATTGAGGTCGATTCCAAAAACTGACATGGATGTAAGATCCTGAACTACATCAGAACTCCAGGGTTTTGCAAAAGCCTAAGAGGGGAGTTCATTCGTGTAGCGGAAGGGAACATTTTCTTTGGATTAGCTGTATCAGATAACATGTTTGTTTAAGGGAAAATAAACAGGTGGGGAAAAGTTCTGCATGCCTGACGTGGAAGGAAAGCATATTTGTGCCTTAATATATCACGGAAGCTGTTTCAGCGCAGCTCATTCTTCCGAAAATACTGCCCTCACACAGTGGGCCAAGGTTGCTCTGAATCTTGGAAATCTGCTAGGCGTTTAAGCGCGGATCTTCTACGTTAAACTGATCTCGGAGGTATTGGGACACCCTGCCTTTTAACAATATTTTTCCCTGTTCATTGATTCATGCATGATTAATTTTTCCCTTTGAGATCTGGTAAACTTTAGCTTTTATTTTTTGCTTTGTTTCCTATCCTGATGTCAAGCGTATAACATCCGAGTTTCCTAATGGTAACTGTCAATGTTCAGTGCTTCAATGCTAAAGTCACCTGTCACACATGGTTTGGTCCCGTGCCTTATAAAAGCGCTGCTGTAGCTGTTTCAAGAATAAATGATCCCTGGCCACCTAAACAAAAGCTGCAGAGCTTACAGATTTCCTGGGAGCGTAACAGTGGCAGCAAACAAGATAAAAGAAAAACTCTAGGTATCCTCAGAGATCACATAAGAACATAACGTTAGGCTGAAAGAGTTTCAAACAGGCAAGTGATTCTTAAAAAATGAAAATGACATATACAGTGAGATTACTCATATTTCTAACACAATATATATTCTGGGGAAGGTGAAAAGAAAAGAAACAAGGACATGCCCGCCCAGCCTAGCCCTGGCAAGTGTAAATGATAAGATCACGACAGCAAAGGAAGAAGAGGAACAGACAATTAAAATTAGCCCTTTGCACTCGCTCCCTTTTTTCTGGATTCCTTTATTCTACTCGGGATTTAATTTTTTAAATACCCCAGATTTTACAAAGCGTGGCGGCAGTAGAATGAAAAACTGGAGTTTCTTTTCATACAGACTTATTTATTTGGATTTTTTTTTATATTTCAAATTATTGACACGTTCAAAGAGTAATTGCACTAGACATCCGAGTGCAAAAGGTTAACAGAGTGGACAGACTTAGAGAAGCTGGGGAAATCTCAGAAGCTGGAAAACACCCAAACGCTTGGACACTGAGTGACAACTTTAAGATAATTCATGGGCTAAAAAGAAACGCAAAGGAAGTTAGAAAGTAATTTCAACTACCCTGAAAACGAAAACATGATCCGCCAAAATATCGAATGGAGCAAAAGCAGTTCTTAGGGGCAAATAGATAACACTGAAACACCTTTATTGGAAAAGAAGAAAGGTATCAAATCGATGACTTAGGCTTTCCTCTGAGAAACTAGAAAAAAGAAGAGCAAAATTAAACCCCAAACAAGCAGAAGAAAAGAAATAATAAAGATCGGGCATCAACGAGATAAACAAAACACAATCAATAGCCAAAATCAATGAAGCTAATAGCTGGTTCTTGGAGATCAGTGAAATTGATAAATCTAGATCAGATAAACATGGTCAGACTGCCCAGAAAAAAAGAGAAAAAACAAATCACCAATAGCAGGCATGAGAATGAGGCTATCACTACAGATCACACCAGGCTTTAAAATGATAAGGGAATACTACGAATAACTTTATTCCAAGAAATTTGACAAATCATAAGTGCCAACACAAAGCAAATATTTAATAAGATACAACTACCTTAATTATAATGCAAAGGCCCTATATTGGTCAAATATGAAGAAGAATAGAGACTTTAAAAAAATAGAATGACAGATAAACTTGATCCTTCAGAGACTTTTCCCCCATACATCAAGAACCAAATCAGAGTATAAATGTGTAAAAAGCCACCATGCCAATGCAAGCAGGTATTCTTGCTATCTTGGCTGCAATAAAGACATTGGTTCATGCAATGAGATATCACTTATCTCCAGTGAGAACGGCCTTTATCAAAAAGTCCCAAAACAATAAATGCTGGTGTGGATGCGGAGAGAGAGGAACACTCCTACACTGCTGGTGGGACTGCAAACTGGTGCAACCTCTGTGGAAAGCGATATGGAGATACCTCAAAGCAATACGAGTGGATCTACCATTTGATCCAGCAATCCCATGACTGGGCATCTACCCAAAAGATCAAATGACACTCTATGAAAAAGACACCTGCACTCGAATGTTCACAATTGCAAACCTGTGGAAACAACCCAGGTGCCCATCCATGCACGAGTGGATTAATAAAACGTGGTCTGCGCACACCACGGAGCACTACTCAGCTCTGAGAAACAGCGGGGATCCGGCGCCTCTTGTGTTTTCCTGGCTGGAGCTGGAGCCCATCCTGCTAAGGGAAGTGTCCCAAGGATGGAAAAACGAGCACCACGTGTGCTCGCCAGCAAACTGGCATGGACGGGTCAGCACCTGAGTGGACACACAGGAGTGACATCTGTCGGGTGTCGGGCAGGTGGGAGGGGAGGAGGGGACGGGTGTGTACAGACACGACGAGTGAGACGTGCACCGTCTGGGGGATGGGCACGCTTGGGGCTCTGACTTGTGGAGGGAGAGAGGGGCAAGGGCAATGTACACGACCTTAAAATGTGTACCCCCATAATACGCTGAAAAAAATAAATAAGACATTTTATCGCTGGGGGGAAAAAAAGAAAGAGAGACATCAGTTCAGACCTAGCCAGTCCCCTTGACCACTCTAGCGAGGATTCGGAAATACAGACACCAACGATGGTCGGACAATTGGAATGGGTCCAGAGGAGAGCACCTGCCAACACACGTATTGCTTTTCTCATCTAAGGGATCGCAGGTCTGCGAAGACCCAGCTGTAAAACACATCTGTCCCCCGGACTCAGGAGCAGGGGGGGGAAAAAAAGGAACAGGAAGGCTCCACCCTGTGAGCCCTCTTCCAGCCACTGCATCTAAACAAACGGAACACCCCTTCAAAAGCCAGATTGTCGAGAGCGCTTCATTAATCCACCACGTCCTCCACTTAAAGAGAGAGCGACATGATTGCTAAATTTCTGTTTGGGACTCAAGCTGCGCTCAAAGCATACACACCAACCTCTTGAGGGATTAAATGATATTCGACTTCCCAGTTGAAAGACATCAGAAGGGGAAAGAAAAAAAAAAATCTCTTGAACACGATGCAACGTAATTTTCTCCTAATAGCATAAACATTAAATTAGAACCGTTATGTGTTACAGCTCCAGTTTCTCCTGCCAAATTCACCAGCATGTTTTGCAAATTAGATTGAGCAACGATTTCCATAAATTTTAAAGGGCGATCGTTGTTACATCCCTTTTACTGCTCTGAAGGTCAGCTCTGTTGTTTCTTGTAGAACACTCCACGTCTTTCCTGACAACTGATTTTCATTACAATCTTCCTTATGACTTTTTTTTTTTTTTTTTTTGAGACAGAGTCTCACTCTGTCGCCCGGGCTAGAGTGAGTGCCGTGGCGTCAGCCTCGCTCACAGCAGCCTCCAACTCCTGGGCTCAAGCGATCCTCCTGCCTCAGCCTCTTCCCGAGTAGCTGGGACTACAGGCATGCGCCACCACGCCCGGCTAATTTTTTCTATATATTTTTAGTTGGCCAATTTAGTTTCTTTCTATATTTAGCAGAGACGGGGGTCTCACTCTTGCCCAGGCTGGTCTCGAACTCCTGACCTCGAGCGATCCTCCCGCCTCGGCCTCCCAGAGTGCTAAGGATGACAGGCGTGAGCCACCGCGCTTGGGCAATACAAGCTTTTTAAAAAAAAGAACAAGGATCTATGCAAACAAAAAGTATGCCAACAACGATATCAGACCAACGAACCACCAAAAGCTTTAAGGGAAGTATAATTTTTCAAGGATTTTTATTTTTTGAGTAGAAGTTATGCGAAGTTTTAATTTTCCTAAAAACCTCATTCTCTCCCAGGGCACAGCCCTGAGGTTACATGTCACAGCAGGATGTTTGTGGGAATGATATGAATGTACAAAAGCGTTATGTCCGGATCCCCATACCCCAGAACAGAGGGCCGGTCATGCAATAATTTAGGGGTTGCAACAGGGAGTTTATTGGGGCTGGCTCGAGCTAGGGTCCAAGTCCCAGAGCCCCAGCTGGGTGGTCTCTTCAGACAAGGACCCCTGGCATGGTTTCAGCACAGGTCTTATACTTTTAGTTGTTGTGCAGCTCAGGTTACAAGTGATATCCGGAGCCCACCCAGCACCCACACATCCCACTCAAGCTGTCCACGCGACGATCATGCTGGCCGTGCATCCTGATTGGCTGGCCAGCTTCCAGGGACTTCCTAGTACCTTATCAGTTAGTTCCCCGCAGTTTCTCCCCTGGGGTCTTGTTTGTTTTGTTTTGGTTTTTTTTTTGTTTGTTTTTTACTCTGCAGAAGCCTGTCATGGCTTCAGTCAGGCTAAGTGGCAAGCAAACAAGCGACACACAAAGGCCAAGGTACAGGGGCCAAGAAGGAAGTTAACGCGTATCCCACAGAAGAAGCAAATGGTACCACACGTTGGACGCTGAGAGTACAGGGTGCAGGGCCCATGAGAATGAGGGACAGAGGGAAGTGCTATTTTCCAGAGCTCCAGACTCTACAGCAGAGTAAATTCAAGGCCTGGATGGAGGAAACTAATAAATCAATCAGACAAGAGGGAGAAATTGGACACTCGGAGCAAGAATCATTGGAAACCTGGGGTCACCAAAGTTAAAAACAAAATTAAAAGTCGTGGCCCGGCACGTTGGCTCACGCCTGTCATCCCAGCACTCTGGGAGCCCGAGGCAGGAGGATCGCTCAAGGCCAGGAGTTCGAGACCAGCCTGAGCAACATGGGGAGACCCCCGTTTCTACAAAAAAAAATAGAAAAATGAGCCGGGCATGGTGGTGCATGCCTGTAACCCCAGCTACTTGGGAGGAGGCTGAGGCAGGAGGATTGCTTGAGCCCAAGAGTTTGAGGTTGCTGTGAGCAAGGTGACGCCACGGCACTCACTCTAGCCTGGGCAACAAAGCGAGACTCTGTTTCAAAAAAACAAACAAATAAACAAAAGTAGGGAACAGTAGTGGAATTGCTGGATCAAATGGTAGATTCACTTGTACCCAGCAATCCCACGACTGGGCGTCTACCCAAAAGAACAAAAGTCACTCTACAAAAAAGACACCTGCACTTGGATGTTTACAGCACCACGATTCACAATTGCAAAGCTGTGGAAACAACCCAGGTGCCCGTCCATGCACGAGGGGATTAATAAAACGTGGTCTGTGCACACCACGGAGCACTACTCAGCTCTGAGAAACAGCGGGGATCCGGCACCTCTTGCGTTTTCCTGGCTGGAGCTGGAGCCCATCCTGCTAAGGGAAGTGTCCCAAGGATGGAAAAACCAGCACCACGTGCGCTCACCAGCAAACTGGCATGGACGGATCAGCACCTAAGTGGACACACAGGAGTGACATCTGTCGGGCGTCGGGCAGGTGGGAGAGGAGGAGGGGACAGGTGTGTACAGACACGACGAGTGAGACGTGCACCGTTTGGGGGATGGGCACGCTTGGGGCTCTGACTCGAGGGGGGAGGGAGGCAAGGGCATTATATGTAAGCTTAACATTTGTACCCCCATCATGTGCTGAAAAGATAAATAAATAAATAGGCAAAGATGCAAACACACAAACAAACAAACAAAAAAACCATAATGACTATGGGAAAGCAAATCTAATCTTCTGATTTCCTAGTGACATTTAAAGAAAATCACCTTAGAGAATTGCAATGGAATTAGGACCCTACAGTTGTAAGAGGCCGGGCGGGTCAACCATGTCCAGTTCTAAGACCATCTGATAATTTTCTGGTACGTCCTCTCAACAAGGCGAAATGAAAACAGGAGCAGGTGAAGTTCTCCTTTTATTTCCTACCTACACGTTATGTGGAAAAACCTAGTGCTTACGAAGTAGCTGTTGCCCTCAAGAGAGTTCAGACCATTTAGCCACGTGTCGCTGGGGACCTCATAAAACTCACATGAGGTTTCTGCTGACAGTGAATTAAAACAGAAATCTCATGAATACTGTATATTTTATAGAACACCTTGAAAATGCCTGTCCGTTTAGTAAATGGCTTTTAAAGTAAGCTTACGACACGAAGAATTAGATCTATCTACAGTGATGCCGTATTCTATCATAAATAGTTTTCTGTAACGTCATTCATTCAGGGTCTCGTTTTCAGATTTTGAAAAATAAGCCTTGCTACAACGGTGTATATCCTACCCACTGCAGTAATAACATCGCAAATTCAAAGGCCCAAATAAACGACGACATATTTTTTAACAGTCAGTAAGCTGTGAGTCTTATGAGATTCCAGTTTCCAAATCATTGATCACCAAACTACCATTAAATGTTATCTATGTAGCATACTCATAAAAGGCAAATATAGCACCTTTTCTCAGGAAAAATCATAGTGATGTAATAAAGATCACTGGAGCAACAATGCAAAGAAAATAATACACTCAAAGTGGAGCTATCTCATCTTCCCCAAACAAAATCCACCAACCTACCGTGTTTCACCGAAAATAAGACAGGGTCTTATATATTTATTTTTCCTCAAGAAGACACCCTAGGGCTTATTTTCAGGGGATGTGTTATTTTGTTTAAGTACGGTACAACCATCTGCATTGATTCCAATAGAGTGAAGTTGTCTTCTTCTGGAACATCATCCTCACTCTCCAGACCCCGAATCCCATCCTGAATGTCTTGCGACTCTGTTTCCTTTAGAGCCACAGGCCCCGATCTCTCCTGTCGAGCACTAGAGCTCTCACGGGGCGGATGAGAAGGGCTGCTCGTGTTCTTTCCCACTCCGCGACGACACGCGTGGGTTGTGCAGATGCGCTGCGCAGCCACGCCCGTCACCAGGGCTGATTTTCATAGCCACGCCCACCACTAGGGCTGATTTTCATAGCCACGCCCATCACTGGGGCTGATTTTCATAGCCACGCCCATCACTAGGGCTGATTTTCATAGCCACGCCCATCACCGGGGCTGATTTTCATAGCCACGCCCACCACTAGGGCTGATTTTCATAGCCACGCCCATCCCCAGGGCTGATTTTCATAGCCAGGCCCTCACTAGGGCTGATTTTCATAGCCAGGCCCTCACTAGGGCTGGTTTTCATAGCCACGCCCATCACCAGGGCTGATTTTCATAGCCACGCCCATCACCAGGGCTGATTTTCGGGGTAGGGCTTCTATTGTGCACGTGCTTAGACATCCTGGTGGGGCTTGTTTGATGGGGAGGTCTTATTTTTGGGGAAACACGGTACTTGGCAGATTTGCCTTGTTCAGACTTATCTGCGACAATTACTCTCTTTCTCCCCTATAACATCAATACCCTCCTCTCTACTGGGTCATTCCTATTACCATAAAACAGGTTAATTCTCTTCAATTATTTAACCAAAGTATGATATTTTTCCCCCTCTCTGAAACACACTGAGAGTTTTGTCTACATAGGATACTTTCAATGGACTTGATGATAGTGAGGAAAACTCCAAATGTTTTGTTGAGAAAATACTGGTAGAACAAATCCCCTTATACACGCATTTTTCTTTTGCTCTAAATTTTTCGTCACGCTGCTCCCGATTATTTTCTGCAAGCCAGTCACTGACTACGGTTTCAGCATGGGTCTCGATATCTGTCCGCTGAATTAAATACGATCTGGGACCTTTTAATACTTAGGAAGACTGTTAAGCGCAAATACCACATTAAGAAAGTATGAAAGCAAAAATCATTATTCCGAATGATATCGACAATCTTTACATATTTGATCGAGCACGAAATTTTAAAAAGCAGAAAAAATAAAATAAAATAAAAAGGCATGTTCCGCTTAGAGAATTCAAAATCACGTCTTTCTACTATGTAGTTTTCTTTCACATTGCACAAGATAGAACTATAAGGTAGACTATGGTACTGGCTTCTAGGAGTAACATAAAGTCAGGAAGGATAAGGGACCTGTGACAGGTGAGGCTGAAAAGAAGCAAAAGGTTGCACTTAGAGGAAGCCCAAAGTTTAAGGTGCCAACCCACCTGCCAAGTGTAGGTATTTTCTCTGCAATAAATGTTCACAATCCCAATTTTCTTTTCTTTTTTTTTTTTCTCATTTGGCTCCTTCTACGGTTGTAAATGGAAATGTAAAAATTTCTGCACATATCCCTGTGAGATCTAAATAACAAAGAGCCGTATTTGTATCCCTCAGGAATGACTTTTCAGGCAAGACAGTAAAGGTTGTCCTTTAAATACTAACTGCGCCTTCGGTGCATACGTTTTAAGCTGCTGGAGTGACAGGTACTCACGCTCACTTTTCCGTTGCGATTGTCTTCTTCTCGCATCGCCAGGGCCTGCAGGAAATTGTCATGCAGGTCTTTCCCGGCACTTGTCAGTGCCCTGTAAAGAAAAAAGCAGGTCTTCGTTATATAATATACGAGATAACAAGCATGTTTACAACATTCTGGGGCCCAAAACCATGCTAGTTTATTCCAAGCCCCAATTCCCTTATAACATGGAACCCATAAACACACGATCGTTGTGGTCTACTATCAATAGATTCCTTAACTTAATTTCATGCAGTTTTTGCATCTTTGTTTACAAATAAGTGGAATCAAGTCTGTAAGTAGCATACACATCCATATCAAGACTCGTGTCGGGGCCGGGCGCGGTGGCTCACGCCTGTCATCCCAGCACTGTTGGAGGCCGAGGCGGGAGGATCGCTCGAGGTCAGGAGTTCGAAACCAGCCTGAGCAAGAGCGAGACCCCCGTCTCTACTATAAATAGAAAGAAATTAATTGGCCAACTGATATATAGAGAAAAAAACTAGCCGGGCATGGTAGCGCATGCCTGTAGTCCCAGCTACTCGGGAGGAGGCTGAGGCAGGAGGATCGCTTGAGCCCAGGAGTTGGAGGTTGCTGTGAGCTAGGCTGACGCCACGGCACTCTAGCCCAGGTGACAGAGTGAGACTCTGTCTCAAAAACCAGAAAGCAAAACAAAACTGAAGTCTTACACACACAGACGTACATCGCTGCCTATAAACTCTAGGAGGAAGAGAGCAGTGTTTTCATTACGCAAGTTGGGAACAGAGAGAATAAGGGTCCATGGCCCCAAAGCTATTTGCAGCAGAGAAAAAAAAAAGTTATGTAAATAATCATTCTTATAGCATGCTACACTGAGAACCTGAAACTTCTTAGTAAAAGGAAACATTGGAAAAATAGGAAAGCTAACGCAGAGTGTGCGGTGAGGAATTCTTACATCTTTAACATGCATTACTCTTACTTAACTAGGTTTATTTAACAGTCAGTGGCCTGAGAAACCTCGCTTAAGTAAATATTACAAAAGGAGTCACTTCCTCAAGAGGTGAAGTAGGTCTGTTACAAAATCTTAGGGCTATAAGTTTTATGAAGGCAAATACTCCATCTTTGGTTTATACTCCACTACACTCTCAAAACAGGGCAAAAGTTATACGGATGAGTTAACTGTTACCAGCCGAGTTTAATCATTAGCTAAAGGTATTCACATAATCCTACTTGAATGATTCCAAACATATTCTTGATTCTCAACAATGAGGCTACTGGTTTTACGATTTAACCATGTTGTGCATCATAACACACAGATTCACATTCGGTGATTTAACAATAGAAGAGAAAGGACAAATAACAAAAGAAGGAAAAAAAAACTGAAAAATGGTTAAAGTAGAAACTTATCTTCAAGAGTCATTTTCTTCAGGCCGGGCGCGGTGGCTCACGCCAGTCATCCTAGAGCTCTGGGAGGCTGAGGCGGGGGGATCGCTCAAAGTCAGGAGTTCAAAACCAGCCTGAGCAAGAGCGAGACCCCCGTCTCTACTAAAAATAGAAAGAAATTAATTGACCAACTAAAAATAAATATAGAAAAAATTAGCCAGGCATGGTGGCGCATGCCTGTAGTCCCAGCTACCCGGGAGGCTGAGGCAGGAGGATCGCTTGAGCCTAGGAGTTGGAGGCTGCTGTGAGCGAGGCTGACGCCACGGCACTCACTCTAGCCCAGGTAACAGAGTGAGATTCTGTCTCAAAAAAAAAAAAAAAAGAAAAAAAAAAGAGTTATTTTCTTTGGTGCTCACTTACTTTGATGAT